>BMAO01032173.1:0-52129 GCA_019973975.1 Trichonephila clavata
TTTCGAGTCCAGTATTTCATACTTTAACGATCCTGTAATCGTGATTCTATAAATACCTAGTTAAATCGTAGGATTCAGTTATTTCAGAAACTTTAACTCACTTGTCTAGTTTTTCATGAATACCTAGTTATTCTATGAAATAACGTATTCACACTTTAACGGTAACATGAACATATACTCATAAATAAAAAAATACATATAAAAGTAATAGACATATTTTTTTTAAAAAAAATTTTATTCAAAGGTCATTCTTTTATTAATTTTCCTTGTTTCTAAATACATATTTTACATTTGTAAGTAAAAAATAAATGTAAAATCCTATCTTCTATGCATATTGGGCTTTTCATCGTAACTGTTTTGTTTATGTTGTAATTATCTGTAAATCGATTAGGAATATCATCAGTTTACACTCCATTTATTTCAGAAGCATTTCATATCAGAATCCACTAAGATCAGTAAATTTTTTTTTGTTGGAATCAATACCATGACAAAT
Organism: Trichonephila clavata; assembly: GCA_019973975.1. Taxonomy (NCBI): domain Eukaryota; kingdom Metazoa; phylum Arthropoda; class Arachnida; order Araneae; family Nephilidae; genus Trichonephila; species Trichonephila clavata. The sequence goes on from BMAO01032173.1 coordinate 494, forward strand.
TACTGATGCATTTTTGTTAGTGTTCTACATTTTTAAAGCATTGCTGGGATTTTTTTTATTATGTGCCCTACAATTCATTCCCATTGCAAAGAGAAAAGTCTGCATCGAGACTTTGAGTACGTATGTGTTTTATTTGAAATAAAGATTGTATTTTTGGCTTAATTCCATACTTTACTTCATCTACGATAAAAATGTAGAATTTGCTTGAAGATTTATGGAAGTTTTTTTTTCATTCTATCTCTCTGTACAAGAGATGTTTTGTTCTAACAAAGATTTGTTTTGAAACAGAAAGAATTCTTTAGAATGGCGCAGTATTTTTTTTATTATTCTTGAATTCCAAGAAATAATTCTTTTTATAGGTTCAAATACTAAAAGACCAGAAATTCTTTTTAGAAAAGATTTTCGAATCACACGAATATTCAGATGGAAATATTTACATTCAAGCATTGCAATATGAAAAAATAGAGGCAATCACAAATAACTCGAAAGTAAAAATTTTATATTCTGGATAACAATTTTTATTTTATTTTATTTTATTTATTCTTTTAGATTATTTTGGTATAAGAGAGATGGTTTCAAGTACTATGTGGCACTTTATATGAGCATTAATTATTTCATAGCAAATTTTTTGTTATTATCTATAACTGATTTGATTTTTGCTTACGCTACACTTTAAATATGCACTAGGGCTATTGGAAACAAATCTCATAATCTTGAACCTCGGTTAATTAAAGATGAAGATACCTGAGCAATCACCTTCAGATTTAAACACCACTCCACTATGAAGACATTCTTAACATACTTAATGCACATCGGACACTTAATGCACATACATAATGCATAGTTTCAACAAGCTTAATGCACAACGGATTCATTTACACAGTTGATCTTCAGTGTCGCGATAACTTGAATCAATGTCTCGACAACGTTGGCCACGAGTTCGTGACCATGATCCCTTGGCTATCACTCTTAACTACTTTATAAGATATGTGTGTAAGTGTGACTATCTACTTTTAATTACTTTTCTCCTCTCGATTGCAAAACATCAGAAATATTCATTCAATTACATATGAAATTCTTTTGCAAGATGGGCTAATTGTTTTTTGTGGAAGGAGAGCCAAAATTGACCAAATTATATCTTAAACTCATTAATTTACAAAAATATATGAACATGTGATCCGAACTGAATTTTGAATGTAATAACTGGAGAAGAAGGTGGAATAACAAGGGGGAAATTGAAAGTGAAAAAATTTCTCTAGAGCATCGTTGGAGCTCGCTCTCTCCATGTTTGTCAAAAAAGATCAAACCCACATGTGAAAGGAATAATTTACTCAGGAATATAGGGATTATAAATCCCATATTTATCTAAAGAAAGTAGACTTCAGAGGGTTCCTTTGCAAGAAGTTTCAAACAATTGCTAACCAAAAGTTATTTTATTCAGATTTAGTTATAGCTTCAACAAATATATTTCTTTAAATTATTCTATTTTCGTTTTTAGTAATATTATACGCTTTTGTATTCACTCAAAACTGGAGGGGGAATTTGCTGTATTTCTAAAATAAATCACGGGAATTACTTTTTTTCAAACACATCTTTTCGTTAATGTTTATTAGAAAATATTCCAAGTCGGATGGATAATCTTTTAAAGACAAAAACGCTCCCATTAGGTTATTAATACTTTAATAAGAATGCACTGTTACTGAAACAATTATTGAAACCGTACACACGAAATAATTGTTAGAAATATATAAGAATGTGAACTGGTGTTCACCAAAAACAACCACAAAAATTAATAACTGCTTATATACCAACTTCAAAATTCTTCAATTTCTTCTCATCCTTAGATGCTGAAGTGTCAGTTAAGTATACATACAGTAACACACAAATGACTTTATAGCCATGGAATGATTTTTGGATGAATATCAGCACATATGTGAACAACATATATTAGGATAATTCATAATTTCAGTTTTTCTAAGAGTTATTTCGTTGACTTATTACAAATAAACAAAAATATATTTAAAAAATAGAATTCTTTCATCTGTAAAATTTTAGAGGGACACAAGCTACGCACTCCTGTTTTGTGAGTTTTTCGATTAGTTAACTAAAAATATTACTAATAAATATCATCAATTAAGATCACGCAGTTCTTAAACTTCAAGTTTTAGCGTACAAGAAGCCAAAAGATTTTAAAATTCATGCTGAAAATGAATATATAAAAATGCATAGGCAGATAAAAATTTTGTTGCATTCTTAACCTCACTTTTGACGACTTTTTTGTGAGGTTTTAAAAAAAATCAAATAAATAATACCACATAATCGAATAACTCAACTCTGCTAAGCATTAAAAAATAGAAGCCATCAATATAGATATTTTAAAAGAAAGAGAAAAAGAAGTGTTGCAGAATTTATAAAAAGCATTTAAAAAGGCTAGAAATTCCACATAGTTTCCAGAACGATTACGGGATGTCCTGTTTTGATACGACAAAGGCAATATATACAAATTTTCAAACCATGAACTCAATAATATTTTTATAGCAATTAGTTAAGTCTTTTAACAATATAATTGACAAAATTATAATTTAACAAGCAGTTAAAGAATAATGCTACACAGTACACTACAAATTTTAAATATAACAATTTTTTTTTTTTTGCATTTTTATGTGGCACATATCATTGGAACCCCTCTCCTTCTGCGACCAAATGATAAATGAGTTTTTAAGATATTTGAAATTTTCTAAGCTTAGGTTTTGGGTTCGGTTTCATTTTAAAGCATTTTTTCACTCTTAAATTGAATTAATTAAAAATATTTTCGAGCACTATCAATTCTTTGTGAAATAGTTATTAATTTTCATTTAATTTTCATTACTAAAAACATTTTTGCTTGATTATTTTTTGGATTTTTTGAGTTCTCATAGTTACTTAATTAAGATTGATTTCAAGACCAATTTTTTTTTTAAAAATAGTTTATATAACTTAGAAGCTTTTTTGTTTGTTTTTTTTCTGTCGAGAAAATTCTACGGCCAAAACTTTCTCAGGTTGCTTGCTGTGCGAAACAATATTTGGAGGAGTTGGAATACTACTGAAAATGATACATCTAAAAACCAGCCTTTGTTGATACTGCAATAAGACTTCCGAAAACAAGTATTCTGTCTACAAGTATTGCAGATAAAACTGAAAATTTCCGTGATGTGCCAAATTGCACTATATAGTAAGCATACTGTAGTACTAGATTATAGTATTTGAGTTCTTGTTGGGTGACTTTAAAACTTGCAAAACTTTCCCAAAAAATTTAAAACTAAAAAAACTAAATTTTATGTACGAACCTGGTGATTTTTAGTTTAAGTTAGTATCATTATTATGTTGTACATAAATGCTTTGTGTTTCAAAACTTTTGTGAAAATATTTTGATAAGATTAGACTGAATAATTGGTCGTCGTAACAAATACTATCAATATTACGCAAGAATATACTTCGAATTAAAAAAAAAATATTTTCATTCACCATTAATTACAGTAGTGTTTTGATACAGAACATAAGTTGGAAAATAACATATTAGAAAACTAGAGCTTTACAGGAATTATATGTTCTTGTTTTATGCCTTTAGAAACTTTAAAGCGTTTTTCTCAGTTTTTTGTAAATACTCTCAAACGTATTTTCTATAAAAGTTAATACGGATTTAAGTCTGAGATCTCTAGTTATTTTTTTAAAAAATCCTAAAGTTAATATTTTAAAAAAAAATTGTGTTTTTTTTCCAGGTTTAGCTAGAAAAATAATTATTAAAAATCAGCAAGGGAACAGATTTTCAAATTCATTCTAACTTTTGTTTGCAATAATCTATGAAACATAAATCACTTAAAACGAAAAAATTTTAAAAATTGGGCATTTTATAAGAGTTTGAAATCATCCAATGCCTTTCTGGACATGGTAATTTTAAAACGTTCTTAAAAACTTAAGCTGTTGTCCTTCCAATTTTTTTTTATTTTTACTATTATGCTGATGGAGAGTAAAGAGTTGAGCAACTCATCGTTTTTCTGTTCAAAGTTAAAGAAAAATATTTGGAAGTCAAACTGCATGACCTTAAAATCAATTGGCTTATTTTTCCCCTGCTTGTTTCCAAAGTGCATTCCTATTATTTAATACGAAAACTGTTTTAAGGTTGTGATGGTTGTTCTGACCCAACCATCAGTGTACGAAAGTTAGAAGGAAGATTAGCCATAGGTCAAAACAAACACAATATATATGCAAATCTCAAAAACCTAACAAACTTGAACAACCCAAGATTAGGAAATGCACATTACACTAATTATGGGAGCAAGAGCGAGGAAGACGATATTAGTAAATTTAATTTTAAATTTAATAACTTACTTTAGGAATGTCACATTCCAATAATCTAAGATACGTATAAATTGATCTACTTCAAGCCAACGCTAATCCGATTTAATTATCTAATTGACAAATCATCAATCTTAAATATTAAGCAGATAATCTACTGAACACTTTCGTCTAGCTTTCTATTACATTAATCCTCACTGCTATCCTTTAGATTCTTAACTCTCTCTCCTCGATACACGACATAATTTACGTAGACTGCGTCTTCTTCTTCGGGAGAAAGTTTTCAATTGAATAATACTTAAATAAAGATTTCCCCCGAGAGGATTATTAGGAGTACGTCGATAGACCCGTTACAAGGAAAATGAATACGTTACATACTTATGAAAAACTTTTACAGTTTTTTCGGTTTATATATATTAGTATTCAATGGCACACACACAAGAAAAGGGTTCAGGGGTCCAGACTCTCCCCCATCGCCCTTAATTTTTTCTCGCTTGATTATAATCCAGTGTATATCTTTCCTAAGTGGGACCAGGGTAGGCCTTGGCCTTCTCAAGAAGCCTTTTCAAGGCTAGCCTTCTTCCTTCTAGTGTTCTCTGATTTTTAGTTTTCTAAATTTGAAGATCTTTTTCCAGGTCATCAATGCATCTTACATTTGACCTGTCTTTTCTCCAAGGGCCAATTCGTTGGGTTTGGAAGACTTTTTTAGTGGTGGGGGTCTTCGTCCATTCTGACAACTTGGCCTGTCCATTTAGTTCATTGTACTTTGATGAAGTTAACAATGTCAGATTCTTTATATGAGTGATTGAGTTCTAAATGTGATCTTCTTCACCACGTGCCATTTTCTTAAATTCCTACAAAAATAATTCTTAAAATTTCTCCTTTCGTACCAAAAGTTTATCATCTCTTCAAGACATAGATCTAGTTTCACATGTATAAGTTATAATAGTTTAAAAATTGTCCATGTAAGGGTAACATGTAAGGGTTATTTAATTTTTAATATTTGCACTTTTTTTATTGGCTGTTGTTGTTTCAAAGTTAAACATCAATGGTCTCCTCCGTTTAAACTATCATGAATGCATAGTAAGGGATATATTTGTTCTACTTTTGTTTCGTTTAGAAAGATTAGAACCATTAACTATCGTTTTTTTTTATTAAACTTCCTGCAAATTAATGTTTTCATTCCTTTTCGTAGTCCTTTTACAATAAGCGGTCCATTGTAATACGCACTTAACAAATGATATAAGAAGAAAATTTTATGAATTAAACTAATTATTAATATTATCTCATGTATGAAAAGAATAACTTCTAAGTATATCTTAGCAAAAAAATTGTTGCTGACTGTTTGCAGCAGAAGCTATCATTCTATAGAATTTCTTTCTTTCATATTATAGAACATTAACTGACTCATTTATTAAAGGGGAAAAAAAGAAAGCCTTATTACAGTTTATGTTTTCGAAAATATAGTGGAGGATGTATAAAATGCCTTCTGTAAATGTATTCACGATGCTAATCTGTGGACCGAATCGTATTCACTAAATTATGAGTTGAAAAATAAGAATTTTTTTTTTAGTCTGATACATTGAAAGTTACAGAAAAAGGTTATAAATTTTTTTTTCATTATTCAAAAAAGAAAAAGTTAACATGTGTAAACTTTCATTAGTTAATATTGTAAATCTTTTACCTATATCCTTAAAAGTCCAAAGGCAATAAACAACTATGATACTATTTTCTATAACAATAAGAAATGGAATTGATTCGATTCTTATGATTCACTTCCTCATAGTTTTGTAATATAGTAAACTGTGATCATTAAAATTAATTTTATAGATTTTTTACATTATAAGTTCATTGAATAATTAGACTTTTTATGAAGCGTACAATGTTTTTACTCTATGCAGTTATTATATCTATAGAGAAAGAGATTAATGATCTTTTAATTATATTAACACTATTCATATTAGTGTTATCAAAAACAATAACATATTGTAAAGAATTTAAAATTTAAATATTTAAAACTGTTATTTGCCATTTTTTTAAACGTATGTCATGAAAATTTTTTTTAAGTGTAACATCTTCTTGATACATACTCGTTTGTCGTACGTATATATATAATTATATCAGATATTTTTATGGCATATATTCAGCATTACAGTACTTGAACTTATCGTTGATCAAAAAATTAATCACCACAAAACACTTGATAATACTTACAAAACCACTTGAAAATATCTACCGTAAAATCCGGCGAGTAAGGTGCCCTTTTAACAAATAAATAAATAAATAAAAGATGATCAAAGTTTACGGGTGTGCGTTATACGCCGGGTGTAAAAATGATAGCTTGGAAAATAAAAATAAAAAGATGAGCATAAAAAAAAATTACTTTTTCATATATCGAAATACTGTTTATTTAAAAGAAATGACATACCTTATATGAAAAAGGGTTGTAGTTCTAGCAGTATATACTATTTTTTCCTAAAGTTTGGAATAATACCTCAAATAAATTTCAAAACAGCATTGCGTACGTACATTTCAGGATTCTTCATAAAAAAGAGGTGGGCGTTATACGGCGGACATACCAAAAAATTAAAAATTGCAGCTTGAAAGTATAGATGCGCGTCATATGGCTGGGAGTGTTATACGCCAAATGTTAACACATAATTCCTTTATTCAAAAAAAATCTTTTTTTGGAACATTTGTACAATTGTGTGTTTAGTTTAACTCATATAAGTAATAAGTTGTGAAAAATAGACAGCATTATTAAAGAATATTAGATTACTTTCCAAATATACTTAAAAATATTTCAATATTAATTTTTAATTTTAAGTTTAATATGTTTTGTTTTTTTAAAAAGAAATCGTGTTTGAAAACTGCTTTGAAAAGGTCATTTTCCTTAAGAGTCAATCAGTTCATATAAAACTATTTTGCAATTCAAATATTTTTCATATGAATAATATTTTTCAACCGAAACTTTTATGAAGCAAAAATAATAGTAGTAGTGATAACAAACTGGATTTAAGAATAAATTTACAACAAGGCAAATCTAAAATTTATCAGAAAATATGAATTTGATAGGAATGATTTCCGTGCATGCAGAATATAAATTACATGGTCCCTTCCCAAAAAATCGCCTAATACATTTGCAAAGAATGGGAAAGAAATTCATTGGAAAATTACCTATTTGTTCTATATAATCTTGAATAATATGATATCATGAATTATGTTTCAAAGCTATTGTAGGATTTTTTAAAAATTTAACATCGAAATAAATTTCACGTAATTTTCATCAAAAGACAAATTGGAAGTATTTAATACCTTATGAAGGATTCGGGATGATTATGAAAAGTCATTTAAATATGAAAATATATGGTCTGTGCAGGTCAATTATCAATTGCAGTAATTGTTTATAAATAATTAGATGTAAGTCAAATAAAAAAAACTGATTTATGCCTGTTTTTTCAATAATACATAGAAACTAAGCATAAATACTTTGTTTTTATAAGTATTGAATCTTTTAAATTAACTATATATTTTCAAACTATGCATGTGTGTAAGTATATAAGGGAAGTTAAAATATACAGTCGAACCTCCACATAACGAACCTCTATATTGCGAATTTTTCTATACAACTTATTTTTCATGGAATCAAGAACAAACACTTTACGATTTTCTTCGTATTTAAAATAACCTCCCAATATATTATATAACAAACTTTTTTCTTGCAGGTGATTGATTTTTTTTTCTCATTTTGTCTAAAGTATTTCTGGGCATTTCAAGTTATTCTTTTAACACATTGTATGGTGGTCTTAAGGGAAGTTTTGGTGCATTGTAAAGATGTGAGGTGTATTATGAAACAAAACATTTTTCCAATAAAAAAAAAAAACTCAAACAAAATTAACAGATTTTATGAGTAATTAAATTTAAGGATGCATATGGTGTTGTATGTTTAGAATCTATAGTTATAAAATAATGTATGTTTAAAATTAGAAAATGTCCTTAAAATTCTTATTAACTTTAAAATAAAATTATTTTCTTAATATTGAAAATGCAGTATATTCCTCGATATTTTTTCTTCTTGTTTTCCTTCCTTTCTTTCTCTTTGATGGGTAAGATATATAAAATACATAAATATTTATTTACATAAAGGTGTAAATAATTACTATTTTATAAATATATAAGGAATTTAAAACTTGCTTTATGTGGTTTATAAAGTATATTAAAAGATAAAACTCTATATAACGAACTTTTTTTCGGGATTTAGTGACTTTATTAAGCCGAAGTCCGACTGTAATTTAAAAAACATTAATATCTATTACATTTTTAAGTTCGAGTAACAACGAAGTAAGAAAAGTGCCTAAAATAAATTTAGTCTAATTTTGATTAAACGATAATTTCGTCGGTAATTAATAATAAGAACATTGTTTTGGAGATTTTAATAAAGAAGTATTTTTCACACACATTCGTTTTTAAAAAATAATTTTGTTACCGAAACCATGTTTATAATTTTAAGGCTTCATAACAGTGACTAAAATATTCTTTGAGTTTTGTGTAAGACTTTTCTGTTCAGGATATCTCTAATCAGTGAAATGTCTAGTGTACTAATATTTTGTACGGAAAGTACATCATATGAAATTTTTATAGATACATAATAAAAAAATATTTTCATTGCAATATAAAATTTTTCGTGATATTATAATTTTACTATTTATTAAAATAGGAAAATATGTTTAGACTCAATGAAATGAGTATATTATTAATACACATAAGATTTCTCAAATCCATATTTAAGTACAGAAGTATAAAAGAGTTTCCTAAATCCTTTTTATTCCAATTCAGATACAATCATAAGGTAAAAAAATTTAACTTAACTTATAAGGAATAAGAAAAAAACATATTGATGTATAAGTAAGAATTCTTATAGAAATTAAACATAAAACATCTTAAAATATATATAAGAATAATAATGATTCGACCTAAAATCATTTCGATCCTGACTGACTATGTTCGGAACAGTGATTTTGAAAAGGCGTATAAAGGGATATTTTTTTATGTTTAGTGTCAGTTGAATTAGAATATACATATAAAATTGTTTTAAGAATATCATTTCAAGAAAAATTATTTAAATGCAATTTTTTTGGCAAAAAAAGGAAGAAAAAATGGCATATATTTTCCAAACTCTCCTTTTTCTGAAAAATGTTTCTATAATGGTAATATTTTACCTATATATGGCTATGACTTCTGTACAAAGGTTGACAGGAGGATTTTTTAAATATATAATTTAGAAGTGGATTTATTCATATTTTAATATATGAAAGTTGAGAAAAATTGTAACAACACACACACACACACACACATATATATATATATATATATATATAATGTTGATCTTCATTATTTTTATTCGCCATTGAAATTTTGAAATGTGATGTCGTAGTCTAGGTTTAATATGATTTCGAATATTTGCTTGTTTGTATTTGTGTGAGGTATTTTAAATATATTTAAATATATATATATACTAGCTGCATGGCCCGGTGTTGCACGGGTTTTTCTACTTTTATAAATTTTCCTTGTCAATATCAGCACGCTCAGGGGTGAGTGTGATTTCTGTATTAATATGTCATTAAAATTCCCTTTTTCGAAATTATTTTGACGAAATTTTTTACTGGTTTCTTCCCCCTTCGCTTAGCCCGGCGTTGCCCAGAATTTTAATAATGTAGATAATTATTATTTCAATGGATCGTACATCTGAAAATAATGGGAATTTTTTTTAAAATTTTAATTCAGCCCCTGTAGAGAATTCCCAGTTATATACAGGTAAATTATTATTTTGAAGCATTTTTTAAAAAAGAAGAATGTTTCATATCATTCTTTTTCATTTTTCTGACAAAAAATTACATTTAAATAATTTTTTTGTAGTAATATTATTCTTAAAACAAATTTATGTACGTATAATTTCAACTGACACATAATATAAAAACAATTATTCATTTATACTCTTTTTTAAAATCACGGTTCCGAAATAGTCATTCACTTAAATTAAAAAAGAGATCACCTAATGGAATCCAACGCGTTACATATTTTAAAGAAGCTGCAATATTTTACAAAAAATAGTGTGCTAAAAATAAAGCATATATTTTGAAATTGATCTACACTGAATATATATATATATATATATATATATAGTTAAAATTATCTACTAAAAGAGATGAATTATCAATAATCATCAGAACTGAAAAAAAACCGAAATTGTAATATAAACCAGACATAAGATTTTAGAAAGGATAGTTTAGAAATTATAAAAATAATAGAATTTTAAAATATTTAAAACTATGGATGCTACAGTATTATAAACATTGCTGACTTAGGACAGCTCTTATATATAAAATAATTTATATAAAAGTGAGGTTGAACGTGTTTTTCGGGCAGTCAACCTTCCCTCTTTCTGTTAATAATACTGAGCAAAAACGTATTGAAAATAATGGATAAAATATTTAAATCCATTACAAGAAAAAGGTAACTTCCCTAAAAATTGTATTCAAAAAGGCATTAGCCTGCGCTAAATCTGAGTAAAATAAACAAGTTATTGCCAGATTCTGGAACCAAATACAAATTCAAATCATGGGAACAGCTGAATAGTAGCCCTCTTAGCAAAAGTATGAAAAAAAAATGGAATTAAAATGATTAAACAGTGTGTATAAGTACTACCATAACTTGAAGGACACTGGGTTATAAATGTATTTAAATATTTAAGAAATTACAACGGTTAAAATAAAAGTGAGAGAATAAGTAATTATATCCAAAATGCATTTAACAAACGTAAAATTAGAGGGGTTTTTATTTAAAGTAAAAAGTGCGTCATAAATCAAAAAAGTTGTTGTTTGTTTATCCTAGAACGAAAAGAAACATAATTCACAAGAGTTCATTGTCATGGTTGAGCCAAGCAATTTTCTTTTTTATTATGCAAAAACCAAAAAAAAAAAAATAAATAAAATTCTGAAACGCCAAACATTGAAAATTCTGTCCACGACGAAGTTTAAATAGTAGTCATTTACGCACTCCGTGCGTGCAGAGATTATGGTAAGAACTTTTTCTCTTTTCTTTTTTCATATAATGAAAAGGAATAACTCGTCTTTTCCTTTCTCAGTGATATAATACCTTGGCGAGAGAGGAAATGGGACGGTAAGTAATCCCGGGGATATTAGTATCACATAAAACGCGACAAGTGTTTTCAATCTTCTTGATACGGATCAGATATATCTCAAGAGAAACGACAGCCGAGGAAGGTGCATCCAAGAATGTCAAAAAGCATTCCCAGTCTTTCGGAAATCAATTTCATGCCGTCTTTTTCACCACCTGGCGATGACTGCATGTCACAATCTAAGTTATACCACTGTCAACAAGGAGAGATCGGAAATGTCCATGCCAGTGACGGTCGAGTTGTGATACAGAATATCTTCTGTGTTTTACTTCGTTTTTCTATGATGTAGAAGCTTCATTTAATAGAAAAATGATCTCTTCCGCTGAATAATGTTTCTTGAGATATAAAAAGAAGAAAAAAAATGGTGGTTGCTGACAAAGATTAGTTGTTGCTTTGCTGTCAGCGTTTTCTTTTTTTTTTTTTTATCTAAGGATTAAAACAATAATTTAAGCTATGATGATGGTAAGATATCAAATGGTGTTTTTTAAGGAAATTGATAAATAATAGCTGTGGTAATTTTGTTTCTGATTGTTTGATTTGGTTAATATTTGCCTTCCTCGTTTGTTTTTGGGTTGAAGTTGCAGGTACAGTTGTCGAATACAGTGGCGTACACAGGAATTTTTCAAATGGGGGAGGGATAGCAGGGTCAATAGTTCACCATACTCGTGTCATGCTCCAATACGTCGCTCAATATATTCCTTTGATTTTGTCGATTTTTGGAAACAAAAAACAGAAAAAATTAATTATTAAATAAATAATTAGCATAAATTAAAATTAGTTATTAATAATAAATAATTAATTAAATTTTACGTACTATATACATAGAATTATAATCAATAGAAAAAAAATTTCAAGGGCTTTAGGGGGGAACTAGTCCCTCCCCTCCCCTCCTTATGTGCGCCCCTGGGTGAATATGTTTTTCACTGAGTAATGCTTTATATTCGAAACAAATAAATCGTATGATTTTTAAAATGTAGATGAAACAGAGAAACTAGTGTATTAAACAAGTAAAATAAAACGTACGTCACAATTAAAAAACTACATACACTAATTTGTTAACCTTGTTTTAAATTCGCAATCACTTAAAATTAATTAAATTGATTGTAAGCAAGTTCTTTAAAAAAACAAATAAGGACTCCAAAATTTTGTTCCCTTATAATTTTAGAATCGGCTTTTATCGTAAGAAAATAAATTAAAAGTAAGTATGAAATAAATTGAAAAAAGATGAATTTCAGCTTCAAATGATTGCAATAAAGTTTCACTGTTTATCATATTCGAGTTAATTTTGTATGAATAATCAGAATGGTTAATAAAAAAAATGTATTTTACTTTATGAAGCAAACGATTTATAATCAAAACTAATTTGTTAAATTTCTTGGTTTAATTATACTAGTTACGTTAAGTTCATGCTATAGTATATTTGAAATGATTTAAAATTAATTTTTTTCAAAATTGCAAATGGGAAATAGATGTAGAATAAATTAAGGGAATTATTTATACAAAAATTTCTGTGCTTTTGAAAGATGAAAATGCAAATACTAAGGTGAGTAAGAAGTTTTGAAATTATCAAAATTGCTGGACAGATTTGTATGCACCGAGTGACACTCAGTTTGTGAGTTTATTGGGGGGGGGGGGATATGAGACTGGAAATTTTTTTTATTTATTTTATTACGATATTTTTTTATCTGCATGAATCATGATTTTAAATTGTTGAAATATCCAAGCGTTTTCTTGATATCTTATCAAAAGTAGTGTTAGTTTCTGCAAAATAGTTGAAAGTTTATTTTATAATTTCATTTGAAAGATTGACGAAAAAGCTCATTAAATATTACAAGAGAGTGTTATTAACATCGTGCAGTGCAAAGCAACACGAGGCTATTGGTGATGGACCTCGTAATTTGAAACATAATCAAATGACGAGGGCGACTACACCTGAGTTGGCACCCCTCTCCAAACTTCCACACCCCGTTAACGTGAAGACTTTAAGCACGAGAGAGATTTAACGTGCGTTAACCATTCTATACATGGTGGGTCTTCAGTGCATTAAGGCTTGAACTCATAACACGCCGGCCACGAGTTCGTGACCATGACCACTAGGCTACCGTGACTTTTGTAAGCATTTCCAAAACAGAAAAGGATCAAATATTTTTGTTTAAAATACTTATTTCCTGCATTGTATATTAATTTATCCATTTTGTCGAATATATTTTTAAAAAACTAGAAAAGTACCGTGAAGCCTTCGAATATATGCCAGTTATAGAAGATAGATCATATATATGCCATGCGTCATTTTGTATTTTGAGAATTTGAACTATAACATATATATATACACAACTTTCATTTTAAGTTACATAATTTTTTCGTTAAATCTCCATTAATGATTGAAAAGGAGAAATTTTTTAAAATCCTTTTAATTTATTTTTTATAATTGTTTATTTTTTAATGTTTTATCAACATCACATTTTCCATCAGATCTCACGCATTATTGTATACTTCGAACTGAAGATTCTGTTTCGCAATTTGAAAGGATAATCTGATTTGTAAATACATTTATAATTAACTGTAAAAAGGAATACTTAAATATTTAAGCTCATATTAATAAAAAAATTCAAATAAGGTTAGAAGCTATGAATTTCATGGAGCATGTACATTAATCCTTCAAACAAATGTTCAATTTTTCTAAAAAATATTGCGAATTTCTTGAACTTACTTTTTATGTTTCAGTACTCTTAAACCTTTTTATAACACTTGTATAACCTCATGAAAATTTAGTGACAACTCCAAAGGACAAACTTATTTTCAAAACGTTACGTACCTATACTTCAAACTCCAGAAAAGTTTGTAAAACCCTCACCAGAGTGAGGCTTCTCTCCTCGGATAAAATATTTTACACTCTAATTTCGTGTAACTTTCTCGGAACCATTAAAAAAGGTTTTAACTCATTTTTAAAGGCTGAGAAATGTCATTGTCAGAATCTGGAAGGCTTAACCTCGTGGCCTTTCTGTCAACGTTCCAATCGTTAGTATCGCTGCTTTATCAGCCACCTAAAATTGACAGTTTAAATGACCCGACTCTATCCATCTAAATCCAATTCTAGAATTAGATATATTGATCTCCACGTGCTTTGGGTGTGAACACGACTCGGAATTGAAATAAATTTGACACCCATGCAGGCCATATTTCTTTTTCTCTCTTCTATTCACCACTCAGCCTAGGACATCGTAAAGACATCAAACCTTTTTCTGCAAAGGAATGCTATTGGAATACCAATGTCCAAAGTGGCTTTGTGCTTTTCACGTGAACGGTATAAATCACAGGGACTCCTTCTGCGAGAGTTAAAAAAGTGTGGAAGAATTTTTATTTTTTGTTTTAAAGAGAAGAAAGAAAAAAAAAGGTTTTCGGTGTCATCTTTTCTACAAAAACACAAGCCTTATTTGAAGAGTGTTTGGTTTTTGGTTAAAGGTGGGTTGATGTCTCGAAAACTAATAAAGTTTTCTTCGATATGATGACAGAAATATGATGCCCCCAAAATAAGATAATCAGTAGTTTTTTTCAATTCCTACTATAAGTTCACACTCTTCCTATATATATATATCTTGTTCAAATTTTCATTTGTTAATAAAATGCTTTTTTCATCCACTTAAGTTCAAATACATTTTTAAAACTTGTAGTGGATGACACTCGATGTTAATACAACTTTTTCAAATATTAATTCATAATTAAATTTAATTCATTAAATAAATTTTTTTTGTAGGAGTTGACTTAAAATTTTTTCTATGTTACGTGTTTAAATAAAAAAACTTAAGTAGGTTTGTTCAGTTTAAATGACAGCATAAATAAGAAAGATTCCTTCAGAAAAACGAAACAAGACAAATTTAATTTGATTTTTCCCCATAAAATTTGAGGCAATTGTATTTTTAACATGAAGTACATTTAAAAATGAATTTACAGGTTGCTATTGTTGCTCAAACTTTCAACTTTTCAGTCACAAAAATATTTCTAATATTGCCACATATGTTGTCATGGCAATGCAATAAACATGATTAAAAGTGATTTTTTATTAATTTGATTAATTGTTTTATAATCATAATTCAGGAGAAACAAACCTGTGCCAAAAATGTCAAGAATCAAGCTTAATAAATAGTAGATTCATTTATGACAATCACTTTATATGATTGTATTACATTTAATTAAAAATTGTAATTAAAATGCCAAATGAATATTTCACGATTGTTCTACTTTATGCATCAAATAATTTGTTTAAATTCACAGTTATTTTGAACAATTTATAATATAAATATATATATAATTCTGTTTTTTTTTTTTTTTTTTTTTTTTTTTTTTTGCATTAACATTTAAAATATTTGAATATTTGAACTGATGTAAAGAACATCTCTATATTTTCAATGTCATCTAAATTTTTAGGATGAACCATTCCTAATTTTTGCACTTCAAATATGTAAATAATTCTATTTTTCACAGCGTAAATTATTCATTTTCAGAGTTCATTATTTTACAAAGTAAAATAATTTCAATCTTCACTTGGATAATTGTACAATTCTATTAAGAATGACTTTAAAATGCTATCAATGACTTATCAAAAATGTTTTTTAAACGATGAAAAATGATTAAAGAAATATCTACACGTTGTTAAATATCAAGAACTAATGATTTTTAATAAAAAGATCAAAAATATACGTTAACAGCAACTTAAAAATTAAGACGTAAGACATTAAACTGGTTTAAAAAGAATATAGTAACTTTAAAATATATTTTGATGGATCGGTGGTTAAGCACACTAATTTCCCACCCGGCAACTCGGGTTGGGTCATAAAATCGATTCTCGATTCCTCCAGAATAACGAGCACTATAATGGAAGTTTTTGGTATAATAAAACGAAATTAAGCCTCAAATTACTCCTGTGACAGGGTTGCGGAAGCATGGCAAATAAATTCCAAAAATGGACTGAAATCGGTAACAAAAACGATGCCGTCATTGGTTCTAAATTTTGAGGTTTTTGTCGCCTATAGACTTTACTGTTACTAGATTGTGATGTGTTAATGCAAAAATAATCGATCCCGTATCACTAAAAAATCGAGCGAATAAGGCTTAAGCGCTCTATTAAACATTAATATTTTTTTATAGGATTTACTGATCATATATATTTCTATGATTCACCGATAATTTTTATAAAAATTCAAAATTTAATAGATATATTTAAAGTTTTTGCTTTGTTTTTGAACTGGAGATTCAATTGCTTTCCTTTTTTCAAGGGGTAGAAAGATTTTAGGAAATAAATACTTAACATTCATAACGCTTTACCCTGGCTTTATTTAGAAAGGGAAAAATAACTTCATATATAAATAATAATCCCTCATGAACGAGTATATCTGAACTTTGAGCAAATAGACTTAAAAATAATTGTGAAAACTCTCATATATCTTCTAAAGTTGGCTCTGTATACTTACTATCAATAGTTTAGAATGAGTGCAAGCGGCTCTCAAAAATTTCGTTTCCTTATATCTTGTAGTCAGCTCGCTGTTTCTTAATTAAATTTTATCTCTTGTAATGTAATTGCTATCTATTCGATTATTATTACTTTTTTTTGTAATTTATGTGCATTCGATACTTTTAACAATATTTTTTATTATTAAAAACCTGGGATCCATTATTTGTTGCTTGAACTGAATATAGATAAGTAAACTTCACAATAAGAAGGTAGTGTAAATATATAACATCAGGAATCTCCCCCTCACCCCCTCAAATTATATTCTCCCAAATACTTCAAATTATTCTATCGATCGAAAAGTTATAATAAGGGTCACACACAAGGTTTACAACAGATGTATTTTTAACAAAAATTTTTAATAGCAAATTTAACTTGTGAATTTATGAATATTATTTATAAATTAGGCAGACATATTAGTGTGGTAAATCAGTTATCCTTTGTTCCTATCTTACCAAAGCTGTAAATGAACTTTACATTTCAAGATGAAATATGAAAAAGAACCTCAAGGTCATCGCCCTAGGAGGCGCACTGTTTCGTTTTGTTAAATAATATAAGTGTGGTTGACCTAGTAAAAGTTTATCAGATTTATGCTATGATATATGATGCGGAGATTTGTGCTCATTGCATATGTTATTAAATATAATTTAAATTTTTTAGTTGTGTAAAAGTTATCTTTACTGTTATCAAGTAGCCATCTCAAAACAATGTGACTAGAGGACAGATCAGCATGGAATACAGTATTATGAGAAATAAATACATAAAAATTTATTTTAGGATATGTCCAAAATCCAGCATAGTTTTTTAAAGCATGTTATTTATTAAAAGTTCTTGAATTCATTTGTTAATTCATAGCTACTGTTTAACAATATTGTTGAGAATAAATATACATTACCTATCCTATTTCCTCTGTTCTTTAATATTTCACTAGCTTAGAAAATTAAAATAAAGTTTTTATGAGGCATGCATAGAGCCTTAAAACCAAATTTAATGCATCTATATAAGGTGGGCTAGTAATCCTAGTTACGTATGATTTATTAACATTTAATATATATATATATATATATTTTCATGTTTTAGAGATTAACTATTGCTTAAAAGCTACAACTAATGTCTCTCAGATAAGAGGTCAGGTGCCTCCCTCTAGGGAGGAAACTGGGCTCCAAAATTACATTGCGGCGATTGGTATTCCACCTATATGTTGCCGTACTTAAAAGTGATACCAACTCCAGGGGAAGGTCTGCAATGGTAATTACCAATCTGCAGCCC
This sequence comes from Trichonephila clavata, assembly GCA_019973975.1. Taxonomy (NCBI): domain Eukaryota; kingdom Metazoa; phylum Arthropoda; class Arachnida; order Araneae; family Nephilidae; genus Trichonephila; species Trichonephila clavata. The sequence continues at coordinate 18,802 of BMAO01032173.1, forward strand.
CTTTGGAAAAGGGATGTCTCTCTGATTTTGCTACTGTTTTCAAGCAATCTATAAACATTGATTCATTATAAGATTCATTTTTTTAAACTAATTTTTGGCCGTGGTATCCTATTGGTCAAAATGTCATGAATTTGAAATCTTAGTGTCACTGAAAACCGTCGGGTAAATGAGTTAATGAACGTTAAATCTGTCGTAGCAAAGTCTTTATGTCGAGGTTGCGTGAAAGTTAGAAGAATGGAATGCGTGGTTCAAAATTAGGAGGTCCGTTACCAATAGCTCTCTTGTTGCTTTATCATGCGACCTTGATTCACTCATTTAAAACTAATTTTTACTTTAAGAAGTTACTTATACTTATCTTTACTTGCACCTTTAAAGAAAACTTATGAGAAGCTTTAAAAATTATGGAAAAATCAGGATGGCATAAAAATTTACTAATATATACTAAAGGATCTCAAAGTTCCATTCTGATTTATTTTGAATCCAACTTAAAAGAGTATTTGATCAACGTTCTCACATCTGAAGTACTATACAGTAATGCCTCAACTTACGCGATTTTCAAACCTCGGCGATTCGTCTTTTTCCCCCACCACTGAATATCAGGTGGAATCAATGCCGGAGACTGATGAAATTGGTAATGTGATTGAAGAAGTTGTCAATCTTGCTAGACAAATTTATTTAGGATAGTGATGACGTTTAAGAACTGCTGGATTCCCATAGTCAGGGGCTGACAATTGATAAGCCGATAGAAATGCATGAGCAAGAGCAAGACATTAAAGAACTTGAGTCTTTAGATCCAATTCAATCAGAAGATCGAATGACGGCTGGAAATTTGATAGAAGATCTCAATTTAATTGGAAAAAAAAGCTACAAAATTTAGAAAATGTATTCTCCAACGAAGAGAGCATTTTTTCAACAAAATAAGGAACGAAAAATTTTTTTAGCATGCTACATGAAAAAAAAGTCTTACAGCCTGCAGACTACTTGTTAACATTTATTAAACCTTCTACATCAAAAGAACTTCTGTTTACGGTTTTGCTTTTGTGTGTTATTTAAAATTTTATAAAACATTTTTTGTTCTTAATTATTATTTACTTTCGTCTCTGGTCCCAAGTAAAAATTATTAATATGTATTTATGCTGTTATCCGAATCAATTGGAACCGAACACCATTCGGATATGCGATTGTTCGGATAATCGAAAACCGAATGCGATCCATGCAGGATATGAAACCGGACACTATATGAATATTGAAAATCATCACATGCGGGAAACGTGCTTGAAGAAAAAGCCAAATAGGGGCAAAAAGTCGCAATTTTACCTTTATTGTGGAAAATAATCACTTATTTTTCGCTCTACCATTGTACACCTCCGTTTTTTCAATGCAAGGTCTCTGATTCTTTTCAGCAGCAGTAGTTGAGTAGGATAGCACTTTGATTGTGGTTCGTACCACTCCATACTACTGTCTCTAACGCTTCGTTGTTGTTGTCCTCGTCTTCATCCGTTTCATCGTCCACAGGGTCGGATTCTTTTTGCGCGAAAATCACAGTCTCGTCATCATTTAGCATTTGAAATCCACAGTCTTCTGCGCTGCATGCCATCCAGGCTTCTACATCAACAAAACTCAACAATAGAGCACGTATACACCCCTCACTTGGAAACAAACTGACGCAATATTCCGCAAATATGTTTACCAAATCACACAGCTGAAATTCCCCAAATATCTCTCACCTTCGGTTTTCCCGTCACTTTTGGTCTCACAGGAAACAAATGTTCAGCACTGCACTGTTCGAAAACGGATCCGGACTTTGGTTCGGATATTTGACACTCCGGATAATAAACGTTCGGATAAACGACGTTCAACTGTATTTATATGCGAAATTATACCCCGACTAACGCGGTTATCACTCAGTACCACCTATCGCATAAGTTTGGGGTATTACTGTGCTTCACAATAGCGTTACATTAATTTCTTTAGCGACATTGAAAACTGCTTATGCCAGTCGTCTTTATATTAAAATGAACTCCTCTTGTAGCTATGTAACATTAGCAAAATAATTATTTTTGCTTGCAAATGTAGTGTCAATAACTTACTAAGCTACACTACCTAAAACAACATATGAAGTTTTTCATGCCATAGTTGTAATTACTAATTGACAACTGTAAACACACCAAGAGAGTACATGCAATAACTAATTTATGCTTCTGTTATTATCATTATTTCTTAATTAAAAAGTCCCTTGTTTTTTTATTTCTGTAGACCGAATTCGTGTATTTTTCACCGCCCACTTAAATTTGTATTCCATATACACGCATAAATTAATCTCTTTTGACGCATTAGAATCATGAGCAAAACAAATTAAGGAACAACATATCAGGACAATTTAATAAAATACGTATGAATAATTGCATAATTTTCGAAGAATTTTAATCCAATATTATTCAATAATTAAAGTTAAAAGTCCGAGCTTCTGTTAAATGACATTGCATATTTTGTAGGTTTAATATCAGGGAGTGGTTCATTATATATGCATGTGTGAAAGCCTATTCTGAATTATATTACCAGAGTAATTACTTTTGAAATAATAATGCGAAAAGTGAAGTGAATTGAAGGAAGGAAGTCTTCATTAGGGTAACGGATGTAATTAGAGAAATTTTCATTATAAATAATTGTTAAAATTGTGAGGGGAAAAAACGACATGTTTTTAAAATTGCAAAAACTGTCATATCAGAATTATTAATTTATTTTCAAAATGAGAGAGAGAAAATTTTGCGTACACTTTTGCTGTTCACTTTGAAACTTGCTCAAGTAAACAGTCAAGAATTACTATATTGTCCGTGACAGTAAAGTTAGGAACATCTTGTAAATCAACGGTCGTCAACCTTTAGAACTTCATAGACCACTAAATGGATAATTTTATATTTGCCGGATCATTAATATGAATTTAGAAGGGAAAAAAAACCCTGACTTTTTTTTTTATTCAACCTTTATACAAAATACAACTATATTGTCATTTACTTTTACGCCTTTATTTACATTTCCCTGTCACTGAAAAGGAACTGGTACTAACGTATTATCGCAACCTATTGGCGGCATTATATGAAACGAAGCACCTGGCTGCCAATTCCTCGAGTACGAAAATCTAGATAAGTCAAACCTGATGCAACCAAATTTATCGTGATAATGGGGGCTGCTATGGGATTACATTTAACTAAGCCCTTAAATTTTGTCTAGTGTGATTTGAAACAGTTGAATAAGTTATTAGCTCAGGTGGTGTTATTTTCGTCGTTTGGTCATGATTTAAACTAGAGACGAGGCTCCAGACTGGACCAACCAGTGGTTAGTGAAAATGTTTTGACGGTCCGCAGAAAAATTGGGACATTACTTATATTTTTTGATTTTAGCTACTACTTTTAGCGAAATTCCTTCTGAATTTAACGACTTTTTAGCCACTGATGTTAGGTGTTTCTAGCAAAATTTGAAAGTGAGACGTCAACCATGGAAAACTGGCCGCATAACTCTTAAGTTTGTTGATACTGTTTTACATTGCTGGTTGGTTCTTGCTTTTCGTGAAGTTCCTTTTCAGTGATATGGAAATGTAGAGACGGAAATACGTGACATTATATTTATAGTGGTCAATCATATCAGTAGTCCGTTAAATATAAAATCATACATTTAGTGTTCCACGAAATTCTAAAGGTTGGTGATCGTTGCTCTAGAGAATGATGTTAATTCAAATAAGTCAAAGATTCAAACTATCTTATCACTTTATGTCAGTACTTTAAAACCTAGTTTGATGAAAGACGTCGCTACACATATAAGTTCTTTTGTAGAATCAAGTCTCGAACATAACACCGTGTATCTACTAATCTGCAAATTTGCCACAGTAGTCCTAAAACTTTCCAAGGAAAAAAAAAACTACATCCTCTACTACGCTGACCTCTTGTTCCTCACCTACATTAAGCATAAATTAAGATTCATTAATATACCATAAGTAAACGATGAAATATTTACTGAGAGAAGATTATATGGTCATCGCCATCAATAACACAGAGATTCAAGTAAGCTGTTATGAAGCAGATGAAGCTCTGTAGTGAGGGAATGTAATGCAGTAATTTTTGTATCATAAATGCTTGAACTCAAGTGTCACGATCTCACGAAGAGAAATCCGGCAGTCCATTTAACACTATAATTCACGGACCCTAACGTTGGTACCTTTCCGGATGTAGGGAGGATGAAATCGTGTTCCTGGCACTATACATAAAGGTATACTATGCATATCCATTAAAGAATTCTATCTTGACTTAAGCAGAGTGAAAAGCAGTTCCGTCTTTGTAGAAGAAAGGGGGGCCTCAAACCTACCAGCACGAACTTCGAAACCCAAATTGAAAAAGCATGAAGACCAGGTCGCTAAAATATTATATCTTGCAGATATACAATTTTTTTATTCTAACGTTCTGGATAAAAATATACCCATTAGATTCGTAATTCGAAAAGATACTGCATGTTATATCGTCGTTAAGTTGACACGTTTAAGTGTTGAAACAATCTAAAATTACCGTCGGGGCATCTATCGAGTTCTTTTAAGAATGATCAATATTAATCAGTCTTTTTATTTTATACACCCAAATCTTTTTAATGTAATTTTTAATGCGTAATAGATTTTGTATTTATAGAGGTCATTTAAGGTACAAAAGTCTTAATTATCTGTAAAGACTTACAGCATAGTTTACGTAATATTATATACTGTCTCGGTTTTTCGCCTGTACTATGCATTCTTCAATTTTAAAACTTCTTAGAATACCATTTTAATTAATGCATTATTAAAGATATTCGAAAGTAAAACCTTCTACCAACAGAAAATTATTTGACCTACAATTCGCAGACTAATCATAATTGTCTACTTTTTCAATAAAATAATAAATAACCGAAACTGAACACTCTTTATGTATACCGTAAAAACCTATTCTGCCATTCATTAATTTAGTTTTTTCCCCAAGGATATTGAAAAAAGGGCATTCATTGCCAGTTGGTGACAAGACATTTCAATTCATTAAAGGTATTTACAATTTCCTGTACGTGATTTTTATAAATTTTTCATTTTTAAAATAGATTTTTTTAACAAATTTTCGAACTTTTTAAGTTAAATTTCAATGTTATGTGATAAGAATTTCAATAATAACTTTGATAATGTCAAGCATACGTTAAGCAACACAAAGAATATCAAGTGTAGTTAAGATTGAATTCCTTAATTGGAACTGGGGCTAATATTTTGAATAGTTTTCATCAGAACAGTTAAAATCAAAGAATAGAATTCGAAAGAACAAAAAGGAATGTGTGGTGGTGGGGGGGGGGCAGTTTAATAGAAATAATTTTTTTCAATTTTTATTAGAATGTTACAAAATGGCTTTCGCTTTAATTGCATTTTTTAATTTTTGTTAATTTAATTTTGTTGAATTTAATTTTTGTTTCTTAAAAAATTCTAAGCAAATTCTTCATCTCTCTCTCGCTCTCTAAGAATTTAGACTCTAAATTTTTAACAAATAACCCAAGAACAATAAAAAAGAATCTAGATGACGTTCTCAAAAATATATTTATCTCTAAGACATTAATTCTCTGAGAAATGGGTTAATAATAATACATTTTTCGTGAAATTGTACCAAAAACCTCTAATGACTCCAAAATTTCGATTCACTCATCCGAATCCAAAGATGAGAGTTTTGGCGTAACAATTCTCAAAGATGTACAGATGATTAGGAATCTGTGTCAGGAAGGTGGATAATTTTTTTCTTCTGTCTCATTTCATTAAAATCACATGAGAAACTATTTATTTAAGAAGACATTTCTAAGCATAATTTTTATTTTCGAAATTTGGATCGCAATGAATGTTTAAGAACATTGTTTTACAGTTGAGTCTTTGAAGTTAAAGATCATTTTTCACTTGAAATTATTTCGGATAACAATTACGCAATCAATTTTATGCTCATGCACACTATAGGCTTATAATGATTGATATAAAATATCAAGTTTATTCAAGTTATTTATACAAGAATTTTGTAACTTTTACATGAAATGATGAAAAGGAAATGTAAAAATATGTATATGAATATTTTCTGTTTAAGCTATTTTAATGATATATAATCTGCCAATTCCGTTATCAAAAAATAGCAATTCCTGAAGTTTTGTAAGCATTATTTCGAAGTATACTCTCTTATATGGAACTTAAAAGTGATGAAAACGAAATATAAAAGAATTTGTCATAAAAGTATCTTCTACCAAATTATTTAGTGGCATTTATTCCTTCAAATCCATTAGCAATGACTGTTTTTTTTAAACTCAAACATTGATTCTACGTACACACTTCAACTTTTGTTCTTCGCCTATTTTTATTTGCTTTCTAATTTCGCAAACCACATGACACACACAACAAAAATTCTAAATTCATAAAGGATATGAATAAGCTCTTTTGTGACATTTAATATATAGTAGAAATGCACATTTAACCAAAAACTAACATACACATCTAGCTTTGTAGATTTATAGCTTCACTTCTTCAAGAAAAATAAAAACGAGGAACTTTTTATATTCTTCTTCGTTGCACACCCGCTGTTTCTCGAGATTTCTTTATTTCTTTTTCTTCATTCCAGTAGAGATGGAAATCGATATCCAGAAGCTTCCGTAGAATGGATTTCGATTTGGGTTTGCTTGAGCTATTATATTTCTACGCTCAAGATGGCAAAAGCTTGTATATCTGATGTATGATTGTCACGATTCTATCCACAGATATTTGAAAGCGGATATCACAAACCCCATCCGTGAACTGTGCTTTAATTTATTTGGAAACATTTTTGAAATAAATACTTTTTGCCCTTATATCTTTAAAAACAATGAAGTCCTCAAGGAACATACCTTTTTTTTTCGAATTTATCAAAAGTTTTATCAAAGGTGTGAACTCAATATTAATTACATTAACTAAATTATGTATAGAAACGAGAAAATGTAATTATTTTCAAGTAATTATTTCCAGTGGCGCACACAGGAATTTTTTGGGAAGGGGGGATTCCAGGGTTGAAAGTCCACTACTCTCTTATCATGCTCCAATACGCCACCCAATATATATATTTTTTTGATTTTGTCGATTTTCCCGAACAAAAACAGTAAAAAATTAACTATTGAATAAATAATTAGCTTTAATTAATAAGATTAATTATTTTAATAACAAGTACGTAATTAAATTTTATGTGTACATAGGATTATAATCAGTATAGATAAGATTATAATCAATTGCAAAATTCTAGTATACCATGGGGAGGGGTCAAGACCCGGGGAGATTAAGACTAAATTAGGGAGCCTAAGTTTAGTCTTCAGATAATAACATTTTTTCAACATTATTGTGCCTAACAAAACAGGGATCTTTATGGTTATTGCTAGGCACATAGTACTTTTTCAGAGATCTAACTGAATTGAGCTTTTCATAAGAATTTTTTAATACTAATGTGTTGCATCTCAAAGCTCTTCACTTACACCGTAACTATCAGAAGCGTTTTAAAGCATGGGCCAATTGAACCCTGACCTAGGGTTTCGTCTCGTTGTCTACCTGGCCTAAATAAGATCATAATCCGAGTTATTTTAATCGTCAAATGTTATTACTGGACATATTCTCCGAAAAGCTGGGAATTTCGAACCATATGCTAATTGGAAACAATGGCAATGCTGCATTATAATGTCATATCTGACGTCTGTGTCTAGGCCTAGACCTATCGTCATACATCATCATTACTTAGTTAGTCACAATGTGGCAGGTTTGTGTGATTGTGAGTCACGGCATATTTATTTGTTGCGGGTTAACGCTTCTATGAGTATTTGACAATGTATTTGCTATTTACTGCCTTGCAGGGGAGGCTTGTTTTTGTATAGGGACCCTAGACCTCAAGAAGTGTTATGACGTCACTGGTAATAATATAGTTCTGTCTTGGTGCAATGTAGACATTTGGAGAGTAAGGCATTAATTCAGATGTGTTCTCATTACCAAATGAAATGTCATTGTTTATCGCGGAATATACAGAATGAAGATGTTTAGTGCAAATAGGGTGTTGCGAACTTTAGTGCAACGTTAATTATGTAATACAAAATATCTTCACCAACAAAAAATGATATTAAATAATATTAGAATACACATCATAGGTAACAATCTCTATGCCATGCTTTGTAATGTTGTACTGAAAAACCGGTTTACGACGCCAACTTTTGTTATTGTTTTAACACAGTTACATCGTTACAACAATGAAAACGAATCTAAGTCAGCGTCGAAAACCGGTAGTTAATGATTAACCGGTAATTAATGAATTAATATTTGGAAAAACTGTGTTAACATCAAGTGTCATCCACTACAAGTTTAAAAAACTTATTTGAACTTGATTGGATGAACAGAAAGTACTTTATTAACGATTGAAAATTTGAACAAGATATATAAATAAATATATATATAGGGATCGAGTGAGTTAATAGTAGGGATTTAAAAAAGTAAGTAAATTAAACAACTTATTTTTCTTTTCTTTTCAGAAAAAAAAGTGTGAAATAACTATTAAAAGAATTTAAAATTTCACGAGGACTTGTATTCGACATATAAAAAAAAAACGTTAAATTAAAATATATAATCCACTTTATATGAACAAATATTGTGTTGTTTGATCACTTATTTTTCCTTTGAGTATATTAACAAAGGTTTAAATTTTTATGTGACATGAAATAAATTACAGTTCTAAAAAATAAAGAGAAAGAAAATTCCAGCATGTTATGTTTAATAATTATTTGTAGCCACACAGTATAATGAAACTAACTGTATTAGGACGAAAAACCGTTATAAAGGCGAGCAAAAATTTAAGGTGTGAAAAACCGCAAAAAAATTAAAATTCCTGTGAAAGGGAAAATTAATTTCAACAAAAGCGCTTTTCTTCCTTTAATTTCATACTCTTTTTTTAGTTATTTTATTTTTTATTCTTATTTTTCCTGAAGTTCCAGCAACATGCCCCCACTTTGAGAGAATAATTTTTTCCCATTACAAGCTTTTATTTATATTTACCCTTAACTCCTGAATGTATGCACTCTTCCAAACTTTTTTAATGGATTATTTCATTCTCATTTTTTTTTTTTTGATTTCAAGGGGGAATTTTAATATAGATTTAGTGGATTTTTTTAGATTTAAGATTTTCTCATCTTCTCGTCAAGGCTTGTTTGCGAGCGCATGTACGTGCATACGCGCCTTTAATCTCGATTGTAAGTATATCCGACATATTAAGTGCACTTTTAACGTAAAAAATAAGATCGAAATTTGCGGCTGTGCGTTATACACCGGGTACAAAAATGAGAGCTTTAAAAAAAAAGATACTCATGGAAAAAATTAGATTCCTTACATAATATATCGAAATACTGTTTATTTAAAAGAAATGACATACTTTATGAATTCGAAGGGCTATAGTTCTAGACGTGTGCTGTTTTTTCCAAAGCTTGGAATAATACCTCAAATAAATGACTGCAAAATTTAAGAGCATTGTGCGCGTACATTTCAGGTTTCTTCGTAAAAAAGGGGGTGCGCGTTATACGGCGAATATACTTAAAAATTAAAAAATGTAGCTTGAAAGTTTAGATGCGCGTTACACACCGTATTTTACGGTAATTTAATAGATTTTATAAATCTTGTCTTTATTTTTCATTAATTTAGTTTATTAAAATAATAAAAGATGAATTTTTTTGATTCTTGGAGTAAAAATTCTAGAAAATCAGTTTATACTAGTCCTTTTACCTATATCCAATAACGGGATACAACTTTCCACATTTCATGACTATGCTTCACGGGAAACATTTATTTCTTAAGAATTCAAATCTTTTTTCCTCGTACTTAGTTCAAAAAATTTCAACTCATTAGAAGAGGGCTCGTTACTTTCATTGCTTTCAAATAAGACTATCGAATTCCCTATGAATTGCTACGAATCCGTAGAGAATAGTTGAATCTCGGTTCTTGGGAGTGAATAATGATGCGGTGGCATACATTAAGCGTCCTCTCTTCATACGGGTCGCGACTTGGAATGGAGTAATTAATAATATCACATTAGAATTGCTCAGTGCATTTCTAGCTAAGAGACCTTTGTGTAAATGGTGTGAAATGTCTATGCGTAAACGGCGTGAAATTAATCCAGATTATACTGCTATTTAATAGTATACGTGCAAGAAAAGCTTCATGATGGTGTTTCTAAATAAACATCCGAAAATTCATTCGAACATTCGAATAAATCGATTAATGTTAGCATTTTAATAATTAAAAAGTTATTTAAACCGCGTTATAGTTAATTAATTTGAGATTTTATTGAGGCATTTTAATTAGCATTTTCATATTTTATTGAGACATTTTAATTAGTATATTCATATTTTGATTTATTAGTAATTTAACTTTAAAATTTTAATTTCATGTTCTACTTTTAAAGTCTTTTATTTTTACATGTTGATTAATTTTTACATTTATTTCACATTTCAATTAAAGTATTCCCATTTAAATAATTGATTTTTATTTTAATGTTTTAATATCCAGATTAAAGCATCCAGAGTATAAGATTGGTTCCGTCATCTCCCTGTGATTGCAATAATGGTTGCAAAGAAAATGTAGAACTTGTGCTCCTTCTGTGTGTGTGTTCCAAGTTTGTCAGAGATAGAAAGGTCCTACAAGACTGGCTCTCATGAGCATTAATAGAAAAAGGCCTCTAGATTTTCACGAACTTATTTCCACCAGAAGTGATTTTCCCCATCTATGTTAATTCATTATAAACATTTTGAAATTCAACATGACTTTTAAATATTCTTTTTTCCTTTTGTAATGTGTTTCAGACTTACTACTGTAAGCTCCGTGAGATGCTTTATGGTACACTGGGAATTATAAATGTTTTCAATAAAAAAAAATATCCAAATTAGTTGGCAATCACTTTTAAGGATTGGAATTATTGTTATTTATACTTGTTTGTGTTGTGGAACCTTTTTTCAAAATGTGTGGCTCTTGAAATCCATCTTTTGAGGAATTTGTTCATTTGGGTAAGTAGGGTTCTATTGAAAATTGGAATGTTCTTACGTCTTAAATACAAGATTAGTGCCATTATGGTGCCAGTAGTCTATCATTTGATTCCTAATCGGTATCAATTATGCTGAACGCATGAATTAAAATGGCAGACATTATGTCACTAGCAAATGCCTTGCTTACAAGTCAGTTGTCATAGTTCAATATAAATCGATTTTTCAACAACAACTCTCGTGTAGCTCAAAAGTAATGCTAATTTAAATCGATTCCCCTGATAACACAGTGTTTTTCTAATAACAAAAAAACCCTCCACAAAAAGTTAGATTAAAGACGAATTTAAACCAGAACTAATTGAAAGAAACGAATTATGGAGCAATTTTATAGAAAAAATTTGTCTAAGAGCAACATATTAATCCAAGTAACATATGATGATCCCTGTTAAACATTCTAAAATTTCTTTAAAAATCTCTTATCGAAGTATTTATAAAACGTGTGAGATTTATTATTGTGTGCACTCTTGTAAAAAGTGATTTTTAAATTTGAACACAAGTGAAAATTAGGCATGAAAAATAAATCAATAATTAAAACTAAAAACGGTTCATAAGCTTTTGAGAATACATTTAGCAAAAAAAAAAAAAAAAACAATTCTTTTTATTATAAACATTTTAATAGATATTCTTTTCAAAATCCATTTAGGTTTTAGAGTTACAAGATTAATACAAAATGAATAGAAAATATATGGCATGTGTGTGTGTTTGAATTATGAAAATAATATGACATACATTTGGAAACTTTTTCAAATAGTGTTAAATCGGATTTCCGGAATTTTTGATATGATATTTTTCTTTCTTTCTTAATAATTAGAATTTTCAATTTGCATGCATGTATTTATGAAATACATTGTACTTAAGACATACATTGAAATACGCAGGGCTCAAGACACACATGTATTAATTGCATTAATACTTTTATATATAAGGCTTCTCGTTTAATTAAGTATATTAAAAGTTTCTTCCAAAATGATGAATCTTTTATTATTTCAAAAGAGAGAAGCAAAAAAATACTAATAATTAGATTTGCTTAGTCGGCTAAATCCATTATCCCTTCAACATCATTAAGAGTTAAGCAAGAGGATTTAAAGAACTCGAGGGAGAGGGGGATTGTTACAATTGGATAAACAAATTGGATTATGAAGAATTACTGGTGCATAGGGATTAAATTCGCAGGATAAGGACTAAATTTCTTTTGTCCGATTATCAGATCCACAGATTCCATAACACTCAACATAAAACACACATCTAACCTGGCAAAATTATTGCACTTACGGATTAATTTTAGAATAAAATTTAGTATAATTTCTATTAAAGCTTTTAATAGAATAAATGAAACTCGCACTAAAGCAAGTTTGAAATTCTTATTAATGTGAATATTTCTGAATTTACTCACAAACTGGAATACACAACAAATCTTGAAACAAAAATCAATTAATTTGATTCTAAAAGTTATTGCACCTGTATAATTTCTACCAAGTCAGTAAAAAATCTTTCAAAGTTAGTGGAGAAAGAACGTCGAATTATTTCGATGCTTACATGAATTTGATACTAAAACTGTTTGGAGCTTGTAAAGGATGTGTAAAGGAAGGTAATGTAAAGGATTTTTTAAAAAATAATTCTTTTTTCCCTCCTTTCTCGAAATGAAATTAACTTATATGCACAAATTTGTACGTGACATTAAATTTGTAGAAAGAAAACATGTTATATTCAAAGTTTTATCATCAGAGTTCATTTCCATAAAAGTCGGCTCGGTGGCTTAGAGGTAGCAAGCCTGTTTTATATACTCTAGGTTGCGGGTTCGATCCAGGCTGGAGTCGATAGATTTTCCGGAAGCGGAAATCGTAGGCATGCATGTAATATGATTATGTAGCATGTGTAAAATATCCCTTGAGTATTAATTTATGGCTCTGGTACTCTTGACAAAATTAAATCACAGCAATATTTAGCATCTGACGAGAGCTTGAGTAACTTCAATAGTCAAATTTTAGTAGCAAAAGCCACCACTAGATGGCACCACCATGAAATGGCTCTCATATTTGGGGACTTGCCGGCATGTAGTTCATTAGAGGGTAAAAAAAACATTTTCACAAAAGCAATGGACTAAATTCACGTGACGTCATAGTCGCATGACAACTACAATACGTGTTTTCAGCCGATCAGTTCATAAATTCATGTAAAGTCGTAGTCACATGATAAATGTAATCACGTGTTTACAGTTAATCAGTTCATGCATTTCATCTTAGCTTTTTAAAAAGTACATCTTTGTCAACAATAATTACGCACATTACTCAGCAAGATACCGCTGATTTACATCGATTTATGAGTCATCTAGTACACGAGATGGTGTAGGGGGAGAGTTATCTGTCGAGAGTCAGCCTGTTGGTGGTGTGTAGGAGAGGGGCAGTCAGGTGTCGCGTACTGACAGCAAAATAGCAGAAAAGTTTGCTACAGTGCGACTTAATATCAAATATCAAAAAACGTTTACTGATTAAAAGTACCTGTACAAAATAAGATTTTTTTTTTTAAATTTAAATATTATTGAAGAAATTTTTTTCATAGATAATACTTGAACATCTTTACACAGAGTAACAAGTTCAACTACACAATGTCAGCTCTGAACTCAATAGAGAACGCCTTCTTTGGTCACTGAATCACGGTCACATGATAATTGTCTTTATCACGTGACCGTCATAAATTTAGACCATTAAACTGTGGATTAGAAAAATTATATTTTTATAAATTTACATTTTTCTATAAGAAGATACGATATTATTTAAGAATAAATGATTAAAGTGTTAAATGTATACAAATATAATGAATTTTGAAATCTTTTATATTTTATCAGATTCCGGGAGTAAATTTTTATGTTTTACTTCTGAAAATACCTTGCACATTTCATAAGTAATCAACGCCAGAAATGTTCCATCCTCCTGAGTTATAAATGACATAAGGGGAAGAAGAGAACCCTTTTCTATCAATCAACGGTTATCATTACATTCCCATCGATTACGACTCCAATGTATCTTATGAATGGTCTTTGACATATTGCTTACCAGTGTTCAAGAGGAGAAAGAAAACCGAAGTACGATGATTTGTGTGGGTTAGAATTTATCAAGATTGTTTCCCTTCTGAGAGAGATTTTCTTATGTCTACTTGATTCTCACTTTTATGCTTTGAGGAGAATATGGAAATATGGACTTCTGCTTAGGTAAAAAGATATTGCATTATTCATCGAAACTTATAAATCTTATATTGTGGGTATACTTGTTTATAAAAGGTTAGACATAATGTTGAAACAGAATTTTATCACGAGTGGGTGTACCTTTTGAAATAAAAATGGTGTGTTGTTGTATATATATATATCAGGGATGGGCAACCTATGGCACGCGGTACTATTCTCAGTGGCACTCTGTACTACTCTACAAATTTCTTTATTTTTGAGTGGATGGGAGTTGATGAATTTGTAATGAAACTAATTTGACAAACATCTTCAGAATTGCGAAAATACGAAACGGAAATACGAAAAAGTCTGAAAGATAACTCTTAAGATAAATTTACAGCTATTTTGTAAATTATTGAATGTCATTGCTGGAGAAATTTAATAGTTTGAAGAGAGAAAATTGCATGTACTCTGCTTTCCACTTTTTGTTCTTTATATCAAAGTAAAAAATTATTATTCAAAGGAAAAATATTTCGAGTCCGCAAAGAAACTGTTTAACAACTGAATGCTCAGAATCATGTCAAATTTAAAGTCACACATTATACCTCCGATTTTGCAATACGGAAAGTGTGAGCTAGTTTCGCATTAAAATTTTTTATTTGACTGTAATGGAAGGAAATATTTATATTTTACGTTGCTATTTCTTATTTTAATAAATATGTTTAAAAATACATAATATATGCACAATTATTTTTTTTATGATTGTTAAGAAATAGTTATATTTCATGCTGTTTATTTTTATTTTAATAAATACCTTTAAATGAGGCAAAATTAATGTATAATAAAACTGTAAATCTAAATTATTAATTTCTATTCTTTAATTCTGCATGCATTATCACGAAAATAGAATTATTTCAAAAATACTGCGTGGCACACTGAATCATGTTAGTAGATTGGTTTGGCACGCCACAGTTAAAAGGTTGCCGACCTCTGTTGAATATTTTATTAAGTCACGTTAGTTAGTTGATTCAGTTAAAGCTGCACTAAAAATTATTCTAAGGATTTCTTATTTCTTGTCATTGTCAAGATGACAAAGGATGGCATGATTTTGCACCATACTCTCCAAAATTCCGTTCTCAGGCTCAATTTAACCAACCATATTAATTAACCATACAGATTAACCTCACATCTGTAATACAGCTCACTAAATTTTTAATATTAAGAAAAGCTTTACTGTTTTTCAAAATTGTGCACTTTTTCAAAATTTAAATTTTTCTTGCCATTTCTCACATAATTTCGTACTTTTTTGTTTTGCTTTTTACACTTGTAAGAATAAAAGTTTTCTCGGTCATTTCAAAATTTCAGTAACCGTAATAAAGGACAAATGAAAATGCTATAAAAGATTTGGTCTCAAAAATTCGATATCATTTCGAAGGCAGCGTGACGTCACAAGTGTCACAGGTTCTACATACATCTGTCTTTATGTTAAAACAAAAACTTACGTCAGTGGGAAGATTCTTGTTAAATGTATCTATAATATGAAAACTGTATGAAGACTTTCCACTTCAACAACTTTTCTTAATTATACATTCCATTAAAAAATTCATTTTCATATACTAAAATGTATGTGTAAACAGATATTTCAAAGGAAGATTTTTATATTTAGAAGTTTATTTCTAAATAAATTTATTTTATCTGAAAAAGAAAGTAAACATTGATACAAACAGTACATAGAAATAAAAAAAAAATAGTAGAAATATAAAAGTTCATACTTTTTTTTTCGATTTCCTTACGTAAGGAGATACTGAACAGATAAAACTCATTTTCTCTAACCTGATTTCTTGTCTATTTTTAAGATATCAATTAAATCTCTCATTTCATACGCATTTATTTAACTGTTAAGATATATGATATAGGAATAAAACATGTTAAAAGAAACACTGCAGGCTATATACGTTCAAAATGTAAATAATATTTGAGAATCTTTAATGTGTGTCCTTTTCGAACAGAATACTATAAAATTGAAATGAAAGAAGTGAATCAGAGAAGTACTACATTTCAACTTTAATTGAATTTGATTTCAATTTAACAAAGTTGTAAGCCTCAGAAAATAGTTTTAATGAAGCTATGAAGTAAAGATTTTTCAGAACCATTCCTATTAGATTACAACAATTCAGTTTGTACAACATTTTTTATTGTATCTATTTCAAGACTCACATCTAAATTTTAAAGAAATCCTTATAAAAGTTATATTTGCTTTTTAAAAACCAGTATCTTTTGCAGAAATAATAATTAGCTCATGAAAGTTGTAATATGAGTATAGAATTTTGTAATAATTACATAGAACGATTGTTTTTTTATACATAATAATTCAATCGAATCAATAAGACGTAGATATAGTTTATGTTTTTCAATGTCGGATTATTTCATTCCAATTGCTTTTCCAATCGAATCATTGAGAAGCTTCCAAAAAATTTAATACGAATAAAATTTGTCAATTAAGCTTGGTTAAGAGCAGAAAATACTCGGTTCACATAATTATACTTTGAACAACAATATCAGTCAGCAATTTAATAAATCGTCTGATATTTTCGAGAAATTTCAAATTTTGGAATTTGATAAAATTATCATACATTAATCTGAAAAGCGGAATTTCAGCAATAAATAAATAATTTAACTCCTTAATTAAAGTTAGTGAATTTTTTTTTCATTTATAATTAAAAAAATCACGGGAGCCACATCCTGATAAGAGGTTCGAAAACATCCGATTCACACACACACACACACACATCACTATCAAAATCGACTGCTGTTAATCAGCCTTCTGGTAAATTCTTTACCTAAAAGAATTCGGAGACAGATTGGCGGAGGAATGGAACATCAAAAGAATCGATGTTGTTCTGGAAAGATCCAAGATAATTATATAACCAGTTAAGTGCCTTCATTATTCGGAAATCGGAAGAAACATATATTGGGAACTTCATATGTAATAGAATAACTTTAAACCGTAAAAAAAAATATTTTTAAAAATTTTTTAAGGAAGAACAAAAGTTTTGGTTGAATTTAACAGAAATGGAATACATGGATAAAATTACTTTAAAACGTTTTCTTAGATGTTATTTTTAAATTATAGATGAATAAACTAAGTAAATACAAATTTTTATCTAGAATTTATTAAAATACTCCAAATTAAATAATTTATTTCGCCACTTTTTAACAATACATTTCGAAGTATTTCAAATTCTACGGATTGAAGTTATATATATAACATTCGCTAATAATCCACACATTCATATGGATCTTTTTTAATTAATGTTGCTTTTCAATTCTAAAATCCCGATGAATGTTTTATTTTGATATTAACGAAGGCTAAGTCTAATCCTGGAACAATATACATTTCATTGTTTCAATGACTTTTATTTAAAAAATAAGAGCATTTTTTGAAATTCCTCAATAATAACAGCTTTTACACTATTTCTTATTTTAACTATTTAATACCTTCTAATTATTAAAATTTTATTTTTACAATGTCCATGGAAATTATTCAGATATTTCTATAGCGAATATTTTTCGAATTTGTAGTAACTATTTCAATCACGCAAAGAATGCTGACCTAGGTTCGGAACCGTGATTTTGAAGAATCGTATTAACAGATATTCTTTTTATATTTAGTGTCATTTGAATTAAAATATACAAATAAAATTGTTTTATGAATACCATTTAAATAAAATATTACTTAAAAGCTATTTTGTTTTGAAAAAATGAAGATAATATTACATGTTTTCAAAATATTGCCTTTTATGAAAAATGCTTCAAAAACAATATTTTGCCTATACATGCTAGGACTTTTGTTCAAAGGCTGAACTAGGCTTTTTGAAACATATAGTTTAACGAGTGGATTTATTTACATTTTTATTTTTCAGAGAAGATAAATTTTAACAAAAAACACCGGTTATATAATTTCGATTGATCTAGTAACTCTTAAAATGATGCGAATCTTTTAAAAATTTTAGTTCAACTCTGGTACTGAAATCTTGGTTATACATAAGCAAAATATTACTTTTATAGAAACATTTTTCATAAAAGGAGATTGTTTTAAAAATATAATTCTTTCTCCACTTTTTGCTAAAATATTGCTCTTAAATGATTTATTAATTTTAATAATACTACTAAAACAATTTTATAAGTATATTCTAATTCAACTGATGCTAAATAACAAAAAAATTATTCATTTAAATACTTTTTTTAAAATCATGGTTCCGAAAGTATTCAGTCATGTTTTAGAAATTTCCCTAGTTCTTTATAAAAACCTTAAAGTAAAATTAAAATTTAGAATTAATTATTTAGAATTGAAAGAAAAAAGATAATTCCCTTCTTTATATGTTACACAACGCTTGTTTTTCTATAATTTGACCCAGAATTTCATTGTGCAGAATTATTTAATTCCTTATATCCAGCAATTAAACACATTTTACAAAATGCGCATAATTGATGTTATAATCAATAGCAAAATGAACAATGCCTAAAAATATAAATAGAGTTTATTTACCTCCAAAATCGAATCGATAAAGTGCAGTTGTGCCACATCTGCACGCATTAAATATGTAGATCGTAGTTCTAAATATACATCATTTGAAGTATTCAAAAATATTATATTGTAGAATACAACGAAGTGATTGAAAATTATTATATGACTGGTTTCAACAATATCTCAATCGTGCCCAAGTTAGTGATTCAAACTCGTTTTGTTCATAAAAATTTGAAAATTCTATTCTCATTTCGAAAATAATATTCGTTTATTTAAAAGTGTTTATCTTTTAATAAATGCCACTTTCTCATTAGAATACTAAGAATGCAATATAAATCATCACGATTCTGATGGAACAAAATTTCTGTTCGAATTATAGCTATTCATGTTTGTAAGATTCAGCATCGAGATGAACTGATGTTGGACGTTCATTACGCATGGAACGCGTTAAATTTGGCCATTTCTCACTACGTATAATTGGAGTTAAGTGGTGGAAAAGAGCAATAAGAAAAGATTAAGCAAAGAAGAAAAAATAAACTGCTTCTTTTGAAATGCCAAATTTAGCTAATCGCTTTCTGTATATGTCGCTATAATTGACGAAGTAAAAAAAATAACTGATTCATTCCAAAATGGAAGACCATTCAGGAAGTTATAGTTCGAAGTTCTCAAAGTAAAAATGACAGACTAACAACTGAGTTAAAATTCTGAATAACTTGATCCTAATTATTCAGTCATTTCTGGAATTTGTGTTACTAAATACATTAAAGTAATGCGTTAATTAATATGTAAAAGATAGTTATATATAAGTTTTCGAGAGAATAGCGTAAATAGAAAAATTAAAACTAGTTCTATTTTAGAACAATGAGCTTCTCACAGAATTTTTTTATTGCCATATTACGTTTTTAAAAAATAAGTTCACTACTGGTGCAAGCAGACACTAACTGTGAGGCAAGCAGGAACAAACTTTTTTTTTATATGTTAAATTAAGACCCTTTTTATATGCAATTAGGCCTAACATAAACTTCATTTTAAGGCACTTTTAAGTCTTCGAAATTGGTAAATTTTTAAAGAAGAAAATTATAAGGAAGAATTTTGTTTACAGCATTATTTCTAATATTGTGTAAATAAGGTTAAAGGTATTTTTTTATGAATAAAAAAAACACGTTGCACTGAATTAGACGAAAAACAGCTAAAAAATTCTCCACAATTGATTACATTTTTAACCTGGAGCAATTTATAACCAAAAACCTTCTAACTATTACGAAATGTCACGCGTATGATATATACTTCCCCCCTCATATAAAATTAATTACTCTAAAATTTATTGCAATTTTTTTTTATTTTATTACTTTAGGATTGACTCGTTACATTAATATGAGTAAC
Organism: Trichonephila clavata; assembly: GCA_019973975.1. Classification (NCBI taxonomy): domain Eukaryota; kingdom Metazoa; phylum Arthropoda; class Arachnida; order Araneae; family Nephilidae; genus Trichonephila; species Trichonephila clavata. The sequence goes on from BMAO01032173.1 coordinate 38,985, forward strand.
TTTTTAGCGCAAAAAAAAAAATCACAACTCTACAATTTGTTATAAAAAAATTATTTTAAAAATAATTATTTATTCCAAAAAAACTTTTTGAGAAAAAAAAATTCTACATATGAACTGAACTAAATTCTATTTATTAAATTAAATGTAACGAAAAATGTGTATTATAGCATAAGGGTGTAAGACTGAAGAATTTTTTTATACCGGTGTAACAAGATTTTTTTCTGTGTTTAAAATCTGAAAATTTACAAAATTAGTATTTATTTCCTTATGATAAGTTTATGCTACTGAACGTTTTTTAAAAATAAATATGAATATTAAATAAACAGAATTCTTTTGTGTGAGACAGAACCTCGTCTAAATTTTTAAAGCAAACGGATGAAGTATTAGTTTTTTTTGTCAAACAAAAAATTACATTTCTAGAGGAAGAAAAGAGTAAATTCTATAACAAAATGCTTTATTTAATTCGAGCAATTCTCATTTAAGAATGAAATTTAGAAGCATTATTTACTGTGTTTAAGATTTTTTTCATTCCTGAATAAAAGTTTTACAATACCGGATAAACATTTTTATTTTAATTGAAAAGAATCAATAGAATATTATAAAACGTTTCTGTATTCAAATTTATAATTATAGAAGCAATATTCAATAGAAGATGATCATTTAAAATTAAAATTTGCTAATATTTCATTTAAATTAAGAATAAAATGTGTGTTATGAATTCTACCATGTGAATATGAATTGAATTAAATAAAGATATATTACATGAAAATTTTAAAATGATATTAAAATAGTAGTTTCTAAGATTAATTAAAAACGTAAAAGCTGAAGATAAAATATTTTGATAACGCTATAAAAGTTTCCATTATTTTGGCCACACTTTGTTTCATGATTGTGATAAACATGCATTTATTTACTAATCTGAGAAACGCTAGATGTTTATAAACATTAAAGATTATTTATTATGAAAGGAATTTAATATGCTAAAATTTTCACAGCTGAATATTTAACATTGAAAATACACGCATAGAAGGGTAAATATTATTGAATAAATTTTAGAGATTGCCAAATATTTCGTAAATAAATTTCGAATAGCGCGTTTCGAAATTTTTTAATTGACATTTTTTTACTGTATAAAGAACTGTAAAGGAAACATTTATCGCATATTTTATGAAATTAGTATTTTAGAGAAACTTATAAAATGTTTCTCTAGTCTCATTAGTTAGTTGAATTTTATAACATCTCATATGATATTGCAAAATCCTTTTGAATAATCCAATATTAGCATCACACTTTTTCCCACTAAGCCTTTTTTTTATTTCCTTATTCACTATTTTTTTCTGAGAAAACTTAGTAAATTAAATCACACTGTCAATTATCAGGATATACATACGTTATTTCACACAAAAATCAACACCCAATTCAGATATTTAAATGAATTAAATTTGCATATTATAAAAAAAACTCTTCAAAACATAATACCATATTGTGTTGATCTCACATGCACAGCAAAATGGGAAGAAAAACAAAGATATCTGAAATCAAATGTATTAAAAGCATTTGCTTTACGCTAAACTCACGAAATACAAATACGGAGAAAGAAAATGTGGTTTATCTTGACCCACGAAGAGGATATGACCCCTTTCACTTCCGAAAGCTCTTATCTATATCTTCCCCTGTTTAGCAAAAACAAAACTGTCGATACTCACCCTTAAATCCGATGTTTCCAATTTTCTGAGAACAGCAAAATCCGCAGATTCTATCACTCCATGCTTCCATCGAGATCAATCTGGGCAGAAAAATACATCGTGCAAATTCCCTCCAGGGAGAAAGTGAACCAGGAAAACCAAACGGCATCGTTTTTTTACAAAGAAAAAAAGAGTAAACATCAAAACCGACTCATTGTGCCGGACCCCCTTTCTGCTGCGGAACCTGTGTTATCCGAATGGCAGCCTAGAAATCGTCTGAACACCCCAAGCACGGACGATCGATAATGCTGTGTGGCAGACGATAGACCGTTACCGAGAGCAGCAATCGCGTGCTGGGCTTTTCATTGGCTGACAGAAAGTTCCACATTTTGTTGATGTAGCCCCTTACCTCACCCTCCTCATAATTTCCTAGTTTCATCTTTTTGACGTTCCCCCTCCCTGTCGTAATGACCCCGGACAGGTGTTGCTCGTGGGGAAGGAAAAAAAAGGGAGATAGTTATTATTATTATTAAAAAAATTTGTCGTCGTACTTTTTTCCCCTTCCTTCTTGTACCCCGGGCTCTTATTCTAGGGGCGTAAAAGGAGGACTTCTTTCGTTTGCTCCCGATGTTTATGTGTGACAAGCTAATGAATTTTCATATCTGCCAAAATGATTTAGAGGAATGAAAAAGAAACTAAAGAATTTTTTTCTTGTTTTTTTGAGGAAGTGTCAATCATTTTTGAATCGTTCTTGCACGTTTAACTTTGGAATTCGCACCAGTACGTGGAAATTTTTTGACTAAAATTTAGGGGGAAATTTCGCGAGATTCACGTATTAATGAAGTGGTTATCTTGCCTGTAATGTATGTTTCATTTTAATATGCGCCGTATGTGAAAAAATATGTAAAAAAAATATTAATGTGAACTGAAAAAGAAAAGTACCTCAAGAGCAAACACACACACTCTATATTTGTTTTTATTTTCAATTTCATGTCTTATTAAAGTGAACTCTACCTAGATTCATTTTGAAATGTGGATGTATATGTATAGCCTTAGTTATCGAGTTTTATAAATAAAAAGTATTTATTCTATACGAAATTAATAGTTAGAAATTCTAACAATTTTAGTTCTCAAAAATTAAAATAATTGCGAGATTTTTTTTCGACAAAAGATTTATGGAAAAGTTATATTATTAATTTTAAAAAAATACAAAAATAAATCTAGTCCTGAAATGAATTTCTGAAAAATATGTATAATTCACGGTAATATTTCTAATAACAATGATAGCATGTTTTTATATTCAATTGTCGTGAAGAATGATTTTTACTATTTTTTTTTATTCGAACCATATTACTATTATTAAAATGGGAACTGCTGCGTGAAAAGAATTGCACGGTCCTCGCCCTTTTCGTGTAGGCCATTGAAACAAAATTAAAAAAAGCGTGTTCTAGTCTCAGATATAAGTACATGTAGTCTATGGACAACTAAACATGTCTCAATAAGTGACTTTTATTTCATATTATAAATGTGCTTTTATCATTAACTGAAAATAAGCTTCTAAAAAATTTTGACTCGCCCGACTTGCTCTCTCATCTTTTGTCGACAAGGCTTTTTATTTTCCTTTTCTTTTTTTATGTATTCATTCATTTATTATTATTTTTTGAGAAAAAATAAATCCCAGACAAAGAATCAGAATGGTATAAAAGTAATTATGATACGGTCTATACCTCTATATAAAATGTTCAATAAGCGAGCAACTGCAATGTTATTGAAATATATCATGCAATTTTTCGAACAAACAAGCCTGTATTACTTTTATAAATTGTTCTTTATGTTCTAATATCCTTAGAGTTTGAGATATAAACTAGAAAATAAACTCTTTAGGTATTCGACTTCTCTAAAATTGTGAATTTTGCCAAAAAGTTGCAATATTTTTATGATTTTGTTTTATCGGCCATCTTATTAGCTTTATAAAAATATCAAGTTTATTATTTTCCGTTCACTAGAACAAAAACTCCTAGTGTTTTAGTAAAAGCAGATGCCATTACTCTAAGCAAGGTGTCATATTTTAAACGCGTTTTAATCGAAATGTGTAGGTGTGTATGTTTTTAAATATTTAAACGGAGCCAGCGATTGCTAAAAAATTTTTAAAAATAACTAACTGAAATTTTTTTGTGTATATTCTGTATAACAGCAGAAGTGTTTTAACCTTCAGATTTATCAATCACTATTTTATTGTAAAATGTACAGTCCCTTATGTTAATATAACACTGGGCAACAAAAAAGAAATATTTTTTTGTCTCAGAAAGAAAAATATGTGATTCTGATAGCATTTCTTCTCCTGGATTCAAATATGATATCGATTTTTCTCCATCACGCAAGGTTTTCGAGAGACAGGCATTTATAATTTGAAACACTTTAATATTTTCTACATTCTTAAGTACACAATATTCGAAAATTCGGACTCGCCTAGAAATTAAGAAATCATGATTTTCTTTTATATTTCGTCTGTGGAGTATCCCTCTTGATGGTCCAGCAATAATCGGCCAGCATATTAGCATTCCATTTGGCTTGACATCTCTTTTCTATCGCTAAAATCTCCTGATGAAAGCGTTCCCCGTGCTCATCGCTCACTGCACCAAGATTTTCCGGGAAGAAATAGAAGTGCGAGTGCAGGAAGTGTATTTTTAAGGACATATTACAGCCCAGATATTTATAAGATGTTATAAGATCATGAACAATATCATGGTAATTTTCCGTTTTTAGATTTCCCAAAAGACTGTGAGTTACATTTTTGAATGCTTGCCAAGTTATTTTCTCCAGTGGATTTAATAGTTCCTCAAACTTCTCATCATGCATTAGTGATAGTATTTGTGGACCCACAAATAACCCTTCTTTAACTTTTGCTTCACTAATTTTAGGAAACTTCTGTTTTAAGTACATGAAACCAGGAGTATTGCCCATGGCTTTCACGAAATTCTTCATTAATTCTAGTTTGATATGTAACGGAGGTAGATACACATTTTTAGGATTACACAATGCGTCATGTTTCACATTTTTTTTCTGTCCAGAAATGAATGATTCGCGTTTAGGACATTCTTTTCTGATGTAATGGTTTTTTCTGTCCCTCTATCCCAAAGACACAAAAAACAACAGCACTTTGTGTAACCAAGCTGCAGATCAAGAATAAGTGCAATTACCTTCAAATCATCACAAATATTCCATTCATACACTGCATATTGAAGCTTTGCCAATATAAATTGAAAGTTTTCATATGTTTCTTTCATACTAGCATAGTGAGCCACAGGTATTGCTGGGAATTTATTTCCATTATGCAGAAGCACTGCTTTTAAACTTGCTTTGGAGGAATCAATGAACAAGCGCCATTCTATAGGGCTATGTTCAATACCAAATGTCTCCCCAAAAGAGAAGAAATGTCATTACAAAATACTAAGCCATTTTCTTCAGAAAAATAGTCTTTACATTGAGAATGACGGCTACGATAAGTACATATCTTTGTATTCTTTTGAAGAAGATTCCATCAATTTAGCCGGGAACCAAACATTTCAGACTGTTTTTTGGATAACTTTAAATCTCGTATGAGATCGTTAAGATCTTCTTGAGTCAAGAAATGAGACTCAGATGAACAGCTTGATTCAAAAGTTATAGCACCACAAACTGTTTCTTCTTCCTTACTTCTATCGGAATCTGAGCTCTCTTCATCTAATGTCACATGTTCTGGAGGCTTTGGTATGAGCAATCTTCGCTGTGTGGAACTGGTCTCATTGCAGATTGCAAGTCAGGGTACACTATTGTACGTTTTGATTTTGACGTAATCCCTTTAATGTTTGTTAAGCAGAAATAACAGTCAGAGGAGTGATCCTTGGGTTCCCTCCAAATCATAAGGATAGCAAATGGCATGTGGCGTGCCATTCTTCCATGCAGTAAGAAGCCTACTACACGATAAACAACAGATGTGGGGCCCAGGTCCTTGTTTGGTCCCCCCCCCTTTACACCCAAAATAAAGTTCATAACACTTTTTTACTAATGGAGTAAGGCTTCGCCTTTGGGGCTTGAGCGTCACTTCACCACATATATAATAAAAGTTGTAATGATGATTTAAACAAGCTCTATGCATTTTGTAACTAACAACAAATTAAAGGAAATAAATTTGTAAATACGTAACATACAACAATCCAGACACAAAGCACTCCCAATTAAGTGTTTACTGGTTCACTACTATCTCACAACTGACATCGTTCTAATGAATGCATGCTAGTCTAGACCATGTCTGTGCCTGTCTGTTGTGCCTGGTGCCAAAGTTTCTGTACATGTCTGAACTTACACAATAGTAGCAATGATACCATTTGAGTTAGCTCATGTGGTTCATTGCTACTGTTGTTCCGAGAATATTTACAATGCTCTAGGAGTTTTTATTTTACAATGGACAAATGGTCGTTTATTAAAAAAATATTTAAATACATTAATTGAAATTAAAATTTAAAAAAACTGTGGGTGATGGAGAAATTCCGAATACATATTTGAAAACACGATAAAAAACTGCATTAAGTACAACTATTGGTACTCATGAGACAAAAATCATGTTGACCAGTGTAATCACTGTTTTTTAAGCAATTTTATATACAAACTAAGATAAAGGGCTCTAGTTTTGTAAAAATTAAAATATCTCTTATCTTGAAGGTCATTTCAAAAATGAATAACAAAGCAACACATCAGAATTGAAAAAATTGAAAATTTGTTCATAAACATTTGGTACACAATGGGCCCCATTTGTGTTATTTTTTGTAAATGTTTACCCATCTTTTCCCATTTTAGTAATAATATTTTTTTTCTCTTCTTAATTTTAGAATATTTTTCTTCAAATGTACTAAACAAATATAAAAACCACAAAAAAATCCCATGCCACCATTTTTTTTAAAAAAAAGTTGTCGCAAGTAGTCGGCCACCTTAAATGAAGAAAAATTAATGAATAATAAAATTCTAAAACTATATTATTGACCTCTATTCTCTAACTCTGCATGCATTATCGCAGAAATCGAATTCTTTCAAGAATGCCCTACTGTTTGGCACACGGAATATTGGTAAATTGGTTTGGCACGCCACAGCTAAAAGGTTGCCGACCCCTGTTATATACTGTCTACTTAAGGAGGTGGCAGGTGGGGCCTACTTTTGTATAGGTACCCAAGGTTTCGAGAAGTCTTAAGACGTATCGGTTCTAGTGCATAAATTGCAACGGTAAAAGCTAGTTTTTGAAAAAATAACTGTTTCTGTTACAGTGATGAAACTCTTCATATTAGCTCTAAATATTTTCCCAAAAAAACCATGCAAAAAAAGTAATAATGAAATCCATATGACATATTTATAAAACAAAAACAATTCATTTTTATTACAAAGAAAAATTTAATTAGTACACAGTTAAAATGTATATACAGGGTGTCCAGCCTTAATGTGACCCAATAGCTAATTCCCGAACCGTTCAGTTTAGATATGCACTTCCAATTTAAAAAATGTTTTAAAACAGGTAAGGAATGTTTTTACGTGCTTTTCGAACCAAAAGACCCATTTAAAAAACATTACAAAAATTAAATTTGTATACGGTCCCCCGGTCCTATTACTTGTATTTAGGAAAAGATGCAGTACACAAAAACAAAGTAAACACAAAAAGTTTCATTTTATTACGATGAAAACTGGCGAGTTATGCCTACATAAATTTGAAGCATCCGAGTTGCTCAGAAAAAAGGGTAGTATATAAATTGAGTTTAGAGCACAATAATTCACTATCTACAGAAAGAGCAACAACAACAAAAAAAAAACATCATAGAAAAATTAAAACATCGTAGTAAACATCATAGATTGACAACTTGTATTGCGGTATGGCAAACAATAAAAATTAAATTAAAGAAATACAACTTGTACCGAAAAGATTAAAACACCTTGTTTTAACAAATAGCAGCAAAATAATACAGGATTTGCCGTTCAAATTATAGCATAATGTGGAATGATGCGCCAATCATGAATCAGGGGCTTTTTATTATATCAGAATGACCAAATTAACTTAAATAATGGTGAAGGCACGAGACAGGGAATACGTCTATTGCAACTCCCAGTTTTATACAAGCGCTGAACAGCACGGGCAATTGTGCAATAAGATGGATGTCTTCGAGTGGTAAATTTAATGGCATAAAGTCTTGCCACCTCTCTCTTATTTCGATTACACTGCCCATAAAACAGTACCATTTCGCAGTTTTTTCATTTGTATACATCTCGTTCAGCCCCTGCTAGAATTCGTAATAATAGAATACGACTGCATGCAAGCGACTACACAACAGATTTTTAACATTCGTCATGATCAGCAAAAACGCAGTAAATCAGACTGAAGCCGTAGCATATAAGTATATTTTTTGGAACTCTTTTTGAAATGTTTTCTGCATCCAAAATATTTTATTTTTTCTACGTTTTACACGTACACAGAATAAATTTTATTTCTTAAGTACTCAATTATTGTATTATTAACGTATGCTTTTAAATTTATGAACGATTTACATAAGAGTGACGTGCAAGAGCGAAAGTTTCCTAGCAGAGTTCCAACTAATTTCACTTTGGAGACGGCCTCTTACTAACTTCTTGAAAATAGCCGAGAAAATGCATATAAAGTATGACTTTCAAAATTCCATAACTCGGCCAGTTTTTATCGTAATAAAATGAAACTTTTTGTGTTTATTTTGTTTTTGTGTACTGCATCTTTTTCTAAATACAGCAGAAGTCCGATAATCCGGCACGTTCGGGACCGGCTCGGTGCCGGACTACCGAAAATTCCGGTCTATCGGGCGGTAATTATAAGAACAATTAGGTTAATAATTAAACTACAAATACAGTATGCAAATACATACAACAAAGTTTATTTTACATTTCATATAATGTATGTACACGTACTGTAAAACATATTTCACTTTGATTTAAAAAAAAGTTACGAATGTGTGAAAGGACACAAAACAACAACGCACAAAAAAATGGCGAAGACGCTTCGTGATTGATTAACGGAGCTGCACTGCACCTGAATTTGTTGTGACAGCTGAGACTAGCCGGCCGCTAATTGTTTCCGAACAATACCGAGCGCTTCCGGATGATCCCGAACTACCCCGAAAACTTCCGAATAGCTCTCGAGCGTTTTTATTTGCTTTAAAGACACACTTTTGGAGAAAACCAAATTTTTTATAATTTTCCCGAGCGATGCCGGACTATCGGGCATTCCGGACTGTTGGATGCCGGACTAATGGACTTCTACTGTATATGTGATAGGACCTGGGAACCGTATAAAAAATTAATTTTTGTAATTTTTTTCTAAATCTTTTTTTTGGTTCGAAAAGCCCGCAAAAACATTCCTTACCTGTTTTAAAACATTTTTCAAATTGGAAGTGCATATCTAAACCGAATGGTTTGGGAATTAGCTATTGGGTCACATTAAGGCTGGACACCCTGTATATAGTTTGTAATTACCTACAACATATAAGAATTCAATTTGAAATCACGAATAAAACTACTAACAACTATTCATCGCTACATGATAACAAGCCTGTACATTTATTACGAACCGGGTCAATATTACCTTTTTAATAGTAAAAAATTATCAACGCAAATTATACTGAGAATTTCACCATCGGATTAAAAAAGAGAGAGAGAGAGAGAGAGTGCTTATGACCACACGAAAGAAGTGATACCTTCAAATTTTGTAATATTATTTCAGCGATTAGTTAGGTGAACAAAAAACAAGGGGATATTAGTATTGTCATATAAAATTACTTATTCATTATTATTATGTATGGGAGACAAAACCTAGACACATTTGTTTGCATTCATTGTATAAGATTCAAAATGCAAATAATACAATATGATGAAAACATTTCAGTGTTTTCTTATATTCTTAAAGTTTTTCACTCGAAATCGCTTAAAAAAAAAAAAAAAAAAAAAAAAAAACTATCTGTTGTATGTATTAGAAAGTTGTCTTTCTGCACATGCTCCATAAACCTCAAACTGGTCAATTCTGTCATAAGTTTATTACAAGTTATTATTGCTGGAATTTGGTGATTTTAGTAATTTTTTTCGCTGCATTGTTAGGGCTCCTTGAAATGGAAAAGCACCTTTTTTAAAAATATTTTATGTGCAAAAAATAGAAATTTTCAAAGTTACGAAATTTTATAAATTTTTTAAAGAAGTTTTACAATATTCCATCTCAGTATAACTTGGCAACGTTGAGAAAGATGTACTATGTACCAATCTAATTGAAAAACAGTTGTAACTTTCCTTTATTTTTTGGAATTTAAATCCAAGAAAATCCATAGAAATTTGTAAAAAAAATCTAAAACATTGTAGAGATTAGGATTTTCAATAATATACTTCAAGTTAATCACATATTAAAAGCATTTATTTTTTAAACAAAGTTAATACAGTCAATAGAGCAACGTCATGAAATCCCATTTTGACTGAAAACCGATTTTCGACGCCAAATTTTGTCATTGTAATTCTTTTTTGTTGAAGGAATTTATATTGTTACGGAAAATTCCGATCCACATTGATACAAACGGTACAAACCCGAGCGTAACAATGCTTGGCTTCTTAAAACGCATCATTCAAGTTCACTTTCCAGCAAAACGTGTCTAAAGAAGTCATCACTTCAAAAAACTTTAACTTGAACTCTTAGAATTTTATTGAAATTATTTATTACATCCTATAAATTGAACAATTTAGTACAAAATACAATAATACTTCAAGTTGAAATACAACAAAATGAAAATAAAAGGAATTTAAAAAATGCGGGTGCTCCCCATAACTCCAGAATACAAAATAAACAAGCCATGAAGTAGACCAAGTCACTCACACATGTATGGGCATAAGCCAATCGTATTCTAATTACACTGTCAAAATTAGAATTAAAAAAATATTAGGGAGATTCATACCAGAAAAATATGTGTAAAAATATATATATTAGTGAATCGAGTTATTTCAAAATTGAGTAAAAAATCAGTTGGGTGTATTTAATTCATCTATAGTTTTATAATTTGGCATATCTTTTTCACGTTATATGTGAGATCACTCAAGAAATAAAGATTTCTCGCTCTTTCTCTGATTTTTATTTGCTTAGTAAAAGTTTTGTATAGTAAATTTTATAATTTTCACATATTTTTTTAATTCTAAAAATCATCGTCATTTTTTTCTTTCCAAGTTGAATATATTTTTTTTATATTTTGTCTCTCATAGTAGTTATATTTTTATTTTGAGAATCTTATATTACTAAACTACAGCGAAATTTAGGGAATCGCAATGAAAGTTACTGTCTTTAACGACATATTTCACAGAGAAATTATTAACTTACTCATGATAAACCTTAAATTGCCTCTTATAAAATGATTTATATTTGAACATCCAATCAAAATTACAGTGAACCACATAAATTTTGTCTTTCTGTAATTGTTTTTACACTCATATCATAAATTAAGGATAATGAAGTTCAGGCAAAGAAAGAGACAGAAGCAAAACAAATTTGACTTATTCGTAAAGTCTATTTATTAAACAAAAGGTAAAGAGCAAAAAAGGTGCTATATTGTTTGACATAATTAATAAAAATGCGATTTTTTACTCCCTGGAGCAAATTTTAAAAAAGAACCTATTTATAAAAAACAGTATAAAATTGTTAGTATGATGGTTAATATGGAGTATGTCTCCCGGACGATGCAGCACAGGCCTTTTAACGCCTACGCATCCTGAGTATCAAATTATCAATCTGATCTTGGGAATATTACACCACTCATCAAGCAATATCTCCGAAGTTCCGGTAGACAGGTGGTGACGGGCTGCAATTCGTCGGCCAAGCATACCCCACACATGCTCTATTGGTTTCAAGTCCGTTGAGTATGCTGGCCAATCCATACGGGTGATATCCTCCGATTGAAGGCATTCGTCTACAATGTTTGCACGGTTAGGACGGGCGTTGTCATCCATAAACAGAAATTCAGCACCCATGGCACCCCGAAACAAACGTACATGTTGTTCCAGAATGACATCCCGATAGATGTGGCCTGTCATCGTTACACTCTGAACATGCAGGTCAGTTCTGGAACCAAGAATAATTCCTCCCAACGAGTCATCCTGCACCACCGTAACGGTGCGTTGTTTAATGGTGTTTTCTTGGTGGTAACGGGTACCTGGCGCTTTCCATATGAAATTCCGGCGAGAATCAGACTGCAAACTAAACCTGGACTCGTCGGAAAACATCACACAAGACCACTGTTGCGGTGTCCACAATGCATGCTCTCTACTCCAGGTTAATCGCAGGCGACAGTGAGTTGCAGTAAGGAAACACATCTGACAGGCCTACGAGCATATAGACCAATGTGCCCTAAGCGTCTGTACACGGTCTGCCTTGAAACTGTCGTACCGGTAGCTGAAGAGAACTGACAAGAAGTCTGATTCTGTGCTCCTTCTGTTTCTTTTGGCAGTAACTGCCAATACCGGTCCTCATTCGGCGTTGTAACTCGGGGGCGATCTGTGCTGTACATCTACTCCCATTACCATCATCTTGGAATCGTTGCCAAAGCCTGGAGAGGACACTCTGGCGATTCCAAGTTCCTCGGATACTTCCAGCTGGGTACGTCCACATTCCAGTCGTCTGATAATTCTACCACGTAAAAAATCATCCAGATGCTTCCTTTTGTGTCATAACTATGCGGTTATTGCCCTGAAAGGCTTTTAAAGCGCTTGTGAACAATTTTACTTCTTTGCCACCATTCCTTATATACCCCACTCTTACACTCTCGTCATTGTGACGACTATCTGCGCCATCTGGTGGTTTCCTGTAATTTGCATATTCTTCTTCAAGATGTGTGTGATAATTCTACAGGTTGAAATTTTGATTTTAGAGTTCAGTTTCTATGTGATTCTGAATTATCCTTAATTTTTGGACATGAGTGTATTACAATATCCCATGCGTGTGCAAAGATAATATCGTTTCATTTTCAAAGGTAATCTTTAAATAATTCAAACATTTCAATCTTTTGAATGATTATGCCGAACATGAGCCAAAATTAGTATTCTACAAGTGCATTCTTTTTCTTGTTTCTCTATATTCATAATCTGTAAACATCGCAGCTAGCCCAAATAATTGCTTGCTCCCTTTGGATGGTTTCAAAACACAAACGGACGGGACTTCCATTTATTATAACTAGACATCATAATTGCGTTGTCTTTGTAGATGCAATAGAATGAAATCCCAGACTGGATTCTCTATATCTCACTCAGAATTCGATAACGTTTAGGTAAAGCTCTGCTGAACATGAGACAGCTGCAACGGATTATGATGTCTAGATGGATCGTAAACATAATGCTTGACTGCCATTCAATCAAGACGAAATTCATTTCATATATATGATTAATTTGTGCATTTGA
>BMAO01032174.1:0-19925 GCA_019973975.1 Trichonephila clavata
TTTCATGTAATGACTGATACGAGTTGATGTTACTACTGGTAAAATTTCGAATACTTTCAGAAATGTTTTAACATTATTTATCATTTCAAAAATTAATTTGATTATAATATCTTTTCCCGTAATTCTAATTAATTGTTTATTATAATTCTCTATCTGGAAGTTACTTTTCAATAGTCTTTAAACTGCGAGCTTGTTATGTAGTTTGATTAAATAAAAAATTACCTGCTTAATTCTTGGTTAAAAGTGTTCAACTCAAGAAATATACGAGTTAAGAAGGAAATACGATCATTTCAAATTTTAACTTTGCATTCACTTTTTCTCTTTCAATAAGTTTCGAAGCTCAAATCGATTTATATAATGTAGTAAAGTAAAGCAGACGTATTCGTTAATATAACAGCTCTACATGATGGAAGCTCCTTAAACTACTGCGCAAGACAAAATTTAAAAAAAAATATGTAAAATGTTTTTTAAGAGTAGTTTGAAATGTAGGAAAATAGAAAGACAATTATTTAATAAATTTAAAGATTTAATAAATAATGCATGTGTAATATAAACCTACATAGGCTGGTGAAATAAACCTAAAGGTGGGTCATGATTTCATTGGTGAAAACAATAAACACAAAATGAATAAATTTGCATAACTGTATTGCGCTATGGATATTTGAGATGTAAGGAAATTTCGTGTTTGTAGCAGTGTTGAATAGGGCTTAAGGTAATCAGAGGGTGCATCTATCAATGATTATTGTGAAAGTGTAATGTTAAAGAAAAAAGTTGACGACTGTAAATTTTTTATTTATTCAGTAGATATAATTTAAATAACTAAATATGGGGGAGGGGTATGAGAAAACTCTTAAAAGGATGTCAAATAGTTGCCCTTAACAGTGAATTTGGAATTACCTGGATTGTTATTTTCTGACTGCAGGCATCATTTCAAACAAGATGAATAATTGCACTCCGAAGTTAAAGGTATTCTTCGCAAAATATATGCATGTTTCGTGGTGACATTGCATGAATAATGAACGAAAAAGGAACAATCAAATCTCACCTGGACAAATTTTTTATGGCATATTACTATACGTATTCTCATATAGGAAACTGTAATTTTACACATTTGCGGAAATCCTACATCTAAAAGACCGGTAGTGAATGTTAAAGTGACATATGATAAAGCAAAATGTACATTTGAGATCATGTTAACAGCATAGATATTGGACTGAAAATGCCATCCAAAATTTTTTCACAAATTTGTTTATATCTATAAGCTTTTAAATGAGTGGGGTTTTTTTCTTGTCTTTTTTGTATACTTCTAATTTTTTTCTTATATTATAGGATTTAGTACATTCCTTCTAGTCCTATAAATATGTAATGATGCAATGTTAATAATGTGTATTTTAAGTAATATTATGTAAATATGCTATATGCGTTTGAGTTAAAATTATTTCCTAAATTTTTAAGACATTTGTGTTATATAATCTATAAATAAAATGTCAATTTGTACATTTTGTCAGGTTCATACATGAAAATAAATTTGTCCAAGTGATTGTTGCCTGCTGGAGTTAAGACTCTCCGAGGAGACAAACTTAACCCAGTGAAATTCGTTTAACATTAAACTGAAGGGGACTGAAATATTTTTTCGTGTTAAAAGAACTTTATGTTAAGGGATATTGCAAAAAAATATGTATGCTCAACAAAATTAAGTTTATTTTACATTTTATTTTCATAGGTATGTGTTCTTGCGGGTATTTAACAAAAACCGTTCAAACATTTACGTAATTTAATCTATCTTTTATTTATTGTTGATAAAGTGGAGTTAGCAATACCAAAATCTTAACATATTTCCATTTTTGTCTTCCATTTTTATATAACGGCCTTAAGAAGCTACATCTCACTTTAAGCAAAATAGCAGCTTGCTTTTTCCCTGAGATTTTTGCCATTGTGTTCGGAAAAAAAATTCTTCAAAACAGAAAAAGAAACGTGAACCAAGCTAACTGATTTTTACTCAGACTTTCGATGTACTCGTCACCAGATTTCAAATCCGTCTGAGAGGAGCTTAGATGTTTTTGTGTGACATGTGTTGGGATGAAGAGGAAAAGTAGAGCTTAGGTAAACAAAATTGGTTCGTGTCACTGGTTTTTCCCAGGGTATTTTAAAGCCAAGTTAGTCTCCTTTCTACGAAACATGTGAAACTACCTCTCTTTCATTTCATACCCCTCTTCAATACAGCCTATGAGGCTGAAGTTTTCTGTATTTCATTCATGTCCAGGAAACAATCGTTTCGTGCTAAGATAACCAAAATGTAGGAGTTTATTAGTTTATCGGGACCGTGCTTGAACTCGATCTTCTTGGGCTAAAAAGTAGCGGAAGAAGAGAATAACTAGACATGCACGATTTTCGGATGGAAGTAGATTAAGTCTTTTATTTGATTCTAAGCGTCAACTGATCTGCTATCAGAGTGGCAGTGGGTATCGACCCAAGATATTCATGAAAGTCAAAGATGTGGGTCTCGTTGTTTAATGGTATGGACCGGCATTATGATGAATGACTGTGTGCCTCTACACAAGATTCTAGCTAAATGTTGATCGATATATTAATGAAATACTTCTTCGCGTTTTTTTCTTTTGCGAGCTGCTATCGATCATACATCGCATCAATGGACAGGAAATGTCTAGGCCTGTCTAGGTATGAAAGATATTTAACGTCTTGCCTACCATGTCCTAGGTTCAAATGAAATTGAACACTTTTGGGATACTTTATATAGGGCATTTCTTTTGTAATAAGCGAAAACCTCCTACAAACAAATACGCTTTATACATTGAGAAAAGAGAGAATTGAGGAAAAAATTGCCTTAACAGTTCTTAGATGATACTGTTAACAACAAATTCCTAAAAGCTATGCCTAGCGACAAACTAACCCATTGCCGCGATGAATTTCATAGGCCTAGATCTGACACCGTCAAACAGGTGGCATCAGAAACAATAACATCAAAAAGTACCAACTTTTTTCATAGTTGGTTCAGACTTTGTAAAGGGCATATTTCATCCTAACATGTGTGAGTTAGAATGTTTGTGGAACTCGTTTGCAAGACAGGTGCATATTCAGGTGACAATTGAATATTGCATTATTAAATCACCTTCTGTAAAATTCAGCAAGATGTTTTACGTAGTGTACAACATTGACAATATGAAATCTGTAAGTATATCATTCAAAATTGCGTAGTTTATATGGTACACGATATTTATTCTGTTGTCCTTAGGTTTTGTCCTCTTATAGAATTATAAGAATTAAAATGTATGATTCTGTTATATGTGGATCTGGGTTCGTGGATTTTATGCTATCAGTTTTAAAGAGTAAAAACAGTTCTTTATGAGCGATGAAAAATTTTATCGAAAATCAATCCTTAAAAAACAGGATACAATCGCAAAATTCTCAGCAAAAAAAAGTCCCAGAAGGGTTTTGGCAACTTCTACAGCGATCAGACAAAACTATTAGTGTCTGAAAGTACCCACACGTAAAGTTTATTCACAAATAGCTGCTCGCTAGTGAACTCTTCAACAGCTAATGTAATACTGACTTAGTTTCTGACAGCGATTGCTTTTTATAGTCTGATTGGCTTCCTTTCAGCTCTTTCTCGAAAACTCTGCAAACGTCATAGATGTTAATACACTTCTCCGGTAATTTATGATAGCAAGTTGCCAAAAATGGTCGCCAAAAACTATGCCTACTTTACTGTATCACCACTATTTCGCCAAATTTCCACTGAAACGTCAATATAATATAAGGGACGGCGTTACTTGCAAGTATTACAATTTTTTACCATAAAATAAATGCAACACAAGATAATATTAATATATTAAACATCGAAATATAAATTATTTGCACTATTTTAATCATTAATTACACAAAATTTGTAGCATTACATTTATTAAGCATCGCTCATGAAATGTTCATAAAGGCTTATTCTTCTAATTTATAAAGTGTACTTCAAATGTTAAGCACACAAAAATAAATGAATAACAAAAGATTAAACGAATGAAAGTTCTATTTTCTTAGCTTAATTTAACAGCTTAATTTTTAAACATGTGTAATGTCTTTCAATTATTTTTTTTTTTAAATTTTCATTCGAAATTATATGAAAAAGTATTACTTGATTTTCTAAAAACTTTTTAATAAGATACGCATTGTAAGATCTTTTTTAAATCACAGCTTCTTTAAAGAATTTTTAGAATGGGAGAATAGCTACATAAATACTTTTTTTAATTTCGACATATAAATAAATGCACAAATGACAATTTTATCAATTTGACAAGTTCACAATAATGTTATTAGTTTAATATAAAACAGGCATTGGCTTCAAGCGTCTGAATTCCTTCTATGCAATAATTTAAATGTATCTTTTATGCAAGAATAGTTGATGAGAAGAATGATTTATTATCTTAAAACTATTTTGCTTCAAAAAGATAACTATTCTCGATTGCGCTATAAAAAACAAAAGTTTTATTTAATACCCCACAAAGGCATTATAAATCATTTTCCTTGTTACTAATAACTCTTCTGTACAATTAATTGTTACATATTTAAAATATTTATGCATGTTGGAAACGTGTAAAGTAATTGCATTTTCTACGACTTCTATTTGAATAAAACTTTGAATGCTGAATTGAAATGAATTCATCAAGTGATAATAACATAGAAATTAATCCATGCATATTGCCAATTTTTTTCTCTTCATCTAAAATTTATTAATGACACAATGTTAGGGCTTTGTAAAAAGGCTTTCTTCCTTATTAATAGCAGGTACTTTTACTATTTATTAAGTCTTTTCTTAATAACACAAGTCCCTTTAGACTCCACTTGATTTATTTCACGTTCCCATTTATTCGTTAGTCTTATTGTAATTGTAATTAAACATTCAAATGTTACGGGTCTCTTTTTTTCTATATTCAGGTAAAAAGATCAAAAATGAGTAACGCATTGCATCGAGAAAATAAGACAAAAGAGAGAAAATGTTATTTCAAATCTGTCTCATCTTAGAAATGAGCAGTTCTAATTAAATAATCACATTAACGTTAACGTTCAATTTAAAACTTCAGAATTAATAATATGTGTACACACAATAGGATATGCAGGTATATACAGAAATATTTAAGAATTTTTAAAAGAAAAAAATGTACTTCGATGTGTTTTTGTAATTTATTATTCTTAGCATTTTATCAAAATGTAAATTGCACCATTCCCTCTAGAATGCTTTTAAGTTTACGTTAAGATCCCTTCATCAACTTAATCCTGCTCTTTATTAAAATTTACAAAAGCGTCTTCCAAATAAAATGGTAGTTCACCTAGTGCATTAAAAATACAGAGATAAAGGAAAGTAAATCTTTTATTCAGAGAAAAACGAATTTTTTGTTGTTTTGAGCGAGTATTTTGTCACATAAATTGAAACTTAGTTCATTGAAACATATTAAAATATATGCAAAACAAACTTACGAAGAAAAATATTAACTACCTTTATCAAAGAAAACACATGGAATTTAAAAATTAAAAAGTAAAAGCTGCTATGATAAATTACTAGTTTTTATCAATACTTATTACATCTATCTCTAATAATTTAAGATAAATAAATTGTTGAATTATGAAAATTTAAAATATTAGTTTTTATTTGTTTTCTGCTTTTTTATGTGTCTCTTAATCTTTGACATGCATATTCACAGTGTTTAATATCTAGAGTCAGACTTAAATCATCTCTTACTCATTTATATATACAGTATTTTTTAATTAAAGACAAATAAAATAGTTTTCGTGCGCTATAGATATCACATGGGGCTTACAAAAGTCAAACGAAATAAGGCATTTAAAATAATGGATAATAAACAAAATGAAAATCAGGAAACGAATTTACTAAACTTAACAATCAAGTTTCAAAATCAAAACAGTTTCCTTACAGTATTAATACTTTGAATATATATTGATGTGATCCCTATCATTAATATATAGAAGGAAACTAACCTGGCTATACTCAATTTACATTTTTGTTACAAAAACCATTAAGCTCGTTCAGTAAAAAAAAAATACAAAAACATTAAAAAAATATTTGATCATTATGGAAAATATCTTATAAATTGTTAAACGCATTCCAATGTTTAATTGGAACGAGAGATGAAAAGGGAATCTGCTTTGATTCTTACACGGAGAAGGAGCTCATAAGGCTTTTAAATTGAATGAATGATTTTGAAGTCGAAATGATAAATTTCTAAGAAAGAGAAGGGTTTTTCCAATCACAGCAACAATATGAACTTGATTCTTTACCTCTAATTCAATTTCTTTCTTTTGTACGTGACAAAAACCTCAGTCATAAACAATTGATGATGAAGACTGCAGTAAATTATATTGACGCTCATTTTTAATTATTTTTCAAATTCGAAAGGCAAATTGATGATTCTTTTAATTCAGTAAATAAAGTTTTTCTTAGCAAAGGAAAAAACCTTCTTAACAATTTTCCATAGTTAAATAGATCAACGGAAAATATTTAGAGACGGGTGTGTCACATTGAGAGAATCCACCCCAAATCTCATCGGTAGCAGGGTGATGCACAGGTGAATTACGTTTCGTATTTGATCTACAGCAGGGGTTTTCAAACTTTGTTGACTCATAGAACCTTTAAAACTGTAAGGTGTTTCTGGGAACCTATCCCAAAAAAAATATAATATACCTAAAAAATAATGTTTCATGTATATTTCCATGTTTTTTGTATCCACCTTAAGAAAAGACAGTTTAAAAAATACAGAACATTTATTAAAAAATTTTAATATAATATAATTACGGCATTAATTCGTGCATTCTATTTAATAACTAGGATATGTGCTTGAATTTTTTACACACACTGTAGAAGTCTAGGTCTATGAAGCTATCTGCAGTCGTATTTTATATGTAGTGTTTCTCTATTTTTTTGTTGCCACGTACATTGAGAAATATTTTTACCTTAAACACATTGTTCCCGGAATGGTGTAAAATGTGTATAATTGGCGTGAGAAGATTATGTATATATTCTGCAAATTTCAACTTAAAATTTTGGGATTGTTCCTGTTTAAATTTAGATTTTAACGTTAAATCTGTTGATAAATAGATAAGTTGTTCCTTTTCCTCAATTGGAAAAATCTTCTGGTTTATCCATTCATTTTAATTTTTCGATTCTGGAAAATATTGTTTTTGAAAAAAATTGCACTAATGGTATATAATTATTCTGCGGAACCCTGGGTCATAACTAGAGAATATTCACAATATAGGTAGTACATATACAGAGTTAACACATTAATACTTTTTTATTATATTGTAATAAAAGTTGCAGAAAATTTAATAAAAAGAGAGGCTGTCCGGCGTCAAATTTCTTTTAGTTTTCCTTCCTTGGGACATGGGACCCGCGTTGATAAACACGGCTTTAAGATATTTGAGATCATACAAATTTCATAGAGCAGATGATCTGTTTTGCATACACGTTTACAGTTTTCTTTTCGATTTTTTCTCTTGGGTCGTGGAACCCCAGGGCTCCGTGAAGCGCAGTTTGAAGACCACTGATATACAGGATTGCGATCGTCCTCACGGAAAAGTACATTGAACGGCATACCACTCGATTAGGGAGGGGGGGGGGTTAAGACTAATGCATTTATGACATACCGAGTGCTTAAAAACAAGCTGTAGAAAGGTATTCCTATATTTGGAAGATCATGTGCGTAAATTATATTTATGAGCACAATCAAGAAAATGTTACATTTATTATTGTTATAGTTCTGGTCAGAGTAGTTAACTTTATTAAAATTCATTTTTAGGAATATAATGCATATAAATATTGAATTTTCGAAATCTAAGTCTTTATGTGGAATAATTTTAAAATATGAAATGAAAGAAGTGAACAATAAAAGTAATTTTTTCATCTTGTAACTTAGAAACTAGGTAGATTGTCAAAATAAAGCATTCAACACATAAAATTGACGTTGGTTTGCAAAAATAAAATCGATCTTTTATAAACGCATCATAAACCCATGAAATGTTTTTTTTTTTTTTGCCTAAAAATAAAATATAACCGATTTGATAATATAGTTACACGCATTGTTTTTATATAAAAATTTAATTTATAAATACAAATTTAAAATAATTTTAGATACTATTTACCTGTGGAATTATTAAAAATTTGCGATCAGTGTTTTCAATAAACGTCTTAAATATATAAGATATCTTAATAAAATATCATCTGTTAGATATTGCCTTTCCAGTGGCCACATATTACGCTGAAAATAGTAATATATTTTCAATAGACACGGTTTATTCTCTCAAACGACTAATCCATCTCCATTCTAATACAATTCTTCCTAACATTTCTCAATATGTTTGCTCGCCATAGACACCATCCTTTCCAATCAATCTCCAGCCCGTCTTTCGATTTATCACAGTCCTTCTCTCTCCCCACCAACTAAATATTCAAAGCTCCAGTATTATTCTGTCGATATACTTAATTATATCTTATTACATGAACTCTCACCATCTGTGTTTATAAATTAAAACGTCCGGGAATCAAATTACCGGGCAACCAAACAAGTTCATCTTATTAATCCTTAACAACTATTTTGAAGTCCCACGGTCCACACATTGTAATGGACAAGTTACAAAGTTATACAGAAAATATAATACGCTTTTATCCCAAACACGGTTCTGTTCTTAATTCAATCCAGTTCACCCAATTCTAGTGAGAAATGAATAATGGGAAATTGGACTTGTATATTTTTGATAATAGGTCCAAAGTAATGTAAGGTAATTCAGAATTAATAAAACGCAAGCATCAGTAAATAGTCCCTGGATTGTATAATAGGCGTATTCACATATTTGCTGATAATTTTGAAGTACCGTAAAATCTGGCGTATAAACGCGCGCCTATACTTTCAAGTTGTAATTTTTAAATTTTTAAATTGTTCGTTGTATAATGCGCACCCCATTTTTTTAAAAACCTGAAATATACCTAATCAATGCTCTTGTACTTTAAAGTCATTATTCGCGGTATTATTCCAATCCTTAGGGAAAAAAATAGTATACTTCTAGAACTAAAACCCTTTACATTCATAAGGAATGTCCGTTTAAATAGTATTTTGATCCATGTGGATTTTTAATTTTTTTTCTATGCTCATCTTTTTTTTAAAGCTCTCATTTTTATATCAGGTGTATAACGCTCACCCGTAAATTTCGATCTTATTTTTTGGGTTAAAATTGCGCTATATACGCCAGATTTTACGATAGTTTAAATCATAACATAAAATATGCAGTATTTTACTCTAAGACGATATGAATATTTAAAACTAATTGTGATATTTTCATAATTTGCTAGATAAATGTTCGTTCGTGGAGCATTGCTATATGAGTAGATGTTTTATGGTATATGATAATTTCTTATATTCAGTGAGAAACGAAGCAATATTCATTAGACATAATAATTGCTTCCTTAGGTCAACTTATGTGATCCTAACATTAGTGTTATTCACCAAATTTTATTTACATTTATCTTCTTTAAAAATATTTAAATTGTTTCTATTGAGCAAATATATGCGTCTAATATACTTGAATTTAAAATTTTTAAATTGTGTGTGTGTGTTCCTTCTTTTTAAAATATTATCATAAAACAAATGGGTGCTTTGAAATTATAAAATATTTACTAACCAATACCTTTCAACTAATGTAATGAGAATAGATGAAAATCTATTTTCTAAAGCAAATTTGAATGAGACAGTGAAAATGTAAGAGTTAACAAAACACATTTCAATTAAATTATGATCCTAACATTCTCATTCCTTTAGCCTTTCTTAGCATGTTATTGATATAAAATTTTATGATAAGTAATATTCTTGAATCTCTTAATATATTGTGTGCAATAAGGGCTTCTTTTTAATTTTATTTCTTTTTGTAATTTGATTGTTTTAATTTTTTCTTTAGAAATAATGCTTTAATGGGATTCATAATTTAAAGAAATTATTATTAAGTCATTGAAAAAAACTATTTCAGTGGAATTAATAGTAGAAATAGGCTATAAGGAGGCTTATGTAAAAGTTCGGCCCGAGTCCAAAGTTTCTGTTAAATGGTAGTGATAGCAGGGTCTTGGGACAAACTAGATTATTTTATTTTATGGGTTGGGTTTGTTTCTGTACTTTTTCTTACAATAACGGAAACAGAAAAATATATTACCTATATTAAAGAGAAAAATAGCTCAAATTTATAAATTAGGATTTTAATTAAAAATCTTATTTATTTTCAATATTTTTTCTAAAATATTTTATACTTTAAAACACCTACAACAAGCATTAATAAGCATGCTGATAATTCATTTTAAATTAACGGTTTTTTGGAACAACAATCTATAATGTTTTTATTTAATGCTGGTCTTTTATATTGACTCCCTTTTTAATTGTGTGATAACTTGGAATTTCTCTTAAAAAAGGTCTTCTAATTAATTTAAAGAACTCTCAAACTGGTTCATTGACTCTAGCCGAAGAGGGAGCTGTACTGTTATAAACTATTTGTTTGGGAAGAGGTCGGTGACCATTTTAATTAATAAGATACAAACAATATCTTAAAAACTGTCTTACATGAAAGAAGTATTAGAAGGCACCATCTTACTGAAAGTTAATTAGAATTGAAGAGAAAAATTCTCTTTGACTTTTGCATGGAGTAAATTTTAGAATTTCAAAAGAAATTGCTATGAGATATAATTTAATAAAGAATTAAAGTTGATTGTTATCTACCTTGCTTTCACCATTCAGAATAAAAGAAAATTTTAAATTACATGCTTAAAAGAATTACGCTTTCATTTCCTTTTCTTGTTTCAATTCAACAATTTTACATTTTCTAATTTCATGAGTTATTACTATTTTTATTACTTTGTTTTGGAAAACACGCTGAGTAACTATTTGGAAAAGTATTCCAAAGAAATATTTGGAAAATACATTGAGTAACTATTTGGAAAAGTATCCAAAAAAATGTTAATTAAAAAATATTTTAAATAAAATGTTGACATTTTAAAATAAAAAAAAATTAAAAGAAACATTTACTTTCTGTAATTCTATATGTTAACTATCATTGTGAATCATATCTTATTTAATTTATTCAAATATATTTTTTTACTCTAAAATCGTGATTATACCAAATACATTTGAAAAACAATTTTTATAGATTTACATTACTTAACTGCATTCTACATTTGAATCATTTTTATAGATTTACATTACTTAACTGTATTCTACATTTGAATCATTTTTGTTTGTTTACATTACTTAACTGTTTTCTACATTTGAATATATTGGGTAAGTTTTGTCCTCATAGTACGTTAAATAATTGCACACAGTTAAACTGTGTTATTATTTGGATTGTTTTAATACCAGTTTGATACTTATGATCAAGGGTAAACAATTTTTTATAGCTGCGTTAGTCTAAACCAATCTATTAATATTATTCAAGATGCCACACAATAAAACATATCTGAAACAAATTGATTCCCGCTGCAATGCATATAAGATTAAAGAATAGATGTTAATTGACCAGATTTAAAGATAGAACACAGTTTTTAGATTTATAAAAAGAAAAGTTAGATTTAGATTAGTTAATAGAATAGATTAGTTAATAGTTGGAAAAAAAACACAAAAATTATTTAAATATATACTAATTTTAACATTTTAAAAAAATATATAATCATTGACCTCAGACCCAAATCCACACTAAATTTTTTAGAACATATGCTTGGGGGTACCTACAAAGATTTTCAAAGCTCTGTCTAGAATTGAAAATAAAGCCTTAGGGATTAGAAAATACCTACTCCTTCAAATATAAAAAAATATGAGAAAAATGAATTTAAAATTGGCAAAGAAATAAAACAAAAACTCGCAATGCCCGTAAAGCACTAATTTTTAAAATATTACTATCCAATTTATGTTCTACATCAAAACACGACTTTAATTAATTATGACTAAAATATTTCTTTTAATTTAAAGCATGTTTATCATAATATTGATAGCATTTGCTACGAAGACAGATTATTCAACTTTATCTTAAGCTAATATTTTCAAATTGTTTTAAACACAAGACATTTGTACACGAAATGATATTGATACACACTTAAGCTAGAAATTACCAAGTTTGCAAATATTATCTAAATTTTTCTCGGTTTTGAATCGGGACAGTTTAACAAGTTTAAGTTTTTCTTGCGTGACTTTAAAATACTGGAATGTAGTTCTACAATATATGTATTATAATGTAGTTTGTACATCATAGAAAAATTGAGGTTTTTTTTGCAATATTTATATTAAGAACATAGGTATTCTGATGTCTCATTGTAGTATCAGCTGAAGGCTGGATTTCAAGTTTATCATTTTCAGTCGTATTCCAACTCTTCCAAATATTATTTCGGATAGCAGTATGAGTACGTTTTGACCGTGGTATTTTCTAAAAATGGAAAAATTAATGAACACAATGTAAAAAGCTTCTTATATAAACTATGTGTAAAAAGTATTGTTCTTAAAACCAATCTTAATTAAGTAACTTTGAGGGATTTTGATAAAATCAAAACATTTATTATCAAAACAGAAATTATTTTAAGAATGAAGAGACTGCAGCTAACAGCCAATTCACACTAAAAAAATGGGATTGTGTTCAAAAATATTTTTTTTTATTAATTCAATCTAGAAATGCAAAAATGCCTTAAAAGGAAACCAAAACTAAAATCTAGACCTAGAAAACTTCAAATATCCTAAAAACTAATTGATTTTAATATCTGAAATTTTGGGGCAAGCTTCCAAAATATATGGGCCGTAAAAAAATGCAAAAAAAAAAAAAATGTTTCGATATTTTTGTTATTTTTATAGCACTGTTACTGTCTTCAGAAAATTTCTTTCAAAACATTCTTTAGAATTGATTCTTACGTATGGCATACACATTATCATTGGACTTTTAATAGTAATTAAATCTCTGCAACATATCTTTAAACATTAATCACAAAAAAACCCCTTAACTAAGCATTATTTGAATGGCTTATCAGATTTAGCTATTGCTGTTTCTTACTTTGAAATCAGGCATGACTATTAACAACTACTTTATTTTATGAGATTCTAAGCAATTTGTATTCAGGAATTAAAATGCTGTTTTGCATTCAATATGGTTGTTTATTTTTTTTTCGTCGTCATTTTCATAACATTAAATTCCCTAAAAATGGAAATTTTACAGTATTATTCTATAGTTCCTTGAAACTTTTAAAAGTACGTTAATATTAAAATATTTTCTTACATATGTATTCAATATACATTTATCAATAAATCAGTTTCACGTCGAAATCGTAGTCTCTTCCACACCCTCAGCCTATCTAAAAATATATTCACTCACATTGCATCATGTAAGTCGATATATTTACATTTCTTATCAATGTTTGACAAGTTGAGAGATTTCAACTGATTGATCAGAGCTTCTCTGATTGCCTGACAAACACAGCATGTCTTGTATAATCTCCTATCTAAGATTGTATTAGTAGTCACTTTGATAGTTAATGTACTGATAAAGCTCATATAAACCATTACAAACACTGCATCATTTAAATCTCGATTATCGTACAACATAAAAGCTTTTAGTAAGAGTTTACCGCTCTAGATTGGTGGTGAATTTGAAGAAAGGAATTTAATTTATCTAAATGAATATAAAGCCTATAAATAGTTTAATTTTAAATTATTGCTAAATGTAATAAAAAATATTAAGAACAAATAATATGTTACTTTATTTAATACAGATAAATATTTTTGAGAAAAAATGTATATTCCCAATTTTTTTTTGCATAAAATGGTATCTTCAATAAGCCTGCCTCATAAATTCATTAACCCATTAAATATCTAAAAAAAATAGCATCATGATTGTTATATCGTATTTTCGTGATAATAAATGATATTTTTTATACAACCTATTTTGATCAATGGGAAATAATATTGTTTCACATTGATTTTGCAATAACCTACACAAAAATAGTAAAAGATTATACAAATATTGCCAATACGAACTTAAGATTTTAGCTGTTATTTACGACAGGATTCAAAATTTACCTATATGAACCATTTTAGGAAAGACAAACTACAGATGCTAAAGGACAAATCATGTAGCCAATAATACATTTTCATAGAATCTACTTCATCCAAAACTTGTTTAGGGACACATACTTGTACGAGGGCTAGTTACTTTTTTGTCTCTGTGTCACTCTTCAATCAGACTGAGATATTCCTCTTGGAAATCTGACGTCCACCGGAATTTTTTTCGTCAGACCTATAGCTCAATAAGCTGCTATAGATCCACTAACTAATTCAGATCTAATAAATCCTCTTTGTAGCTCCCATTTTTCTGAAATACGCACTTGTAGTTAAAGTGCCCCAACTTCTAAAAAAAAAATATTTATTACGTCTGAATCAGATTGTGATCTTCCTTTCAACAGTCGGTGGTCTGAAGATTTCTTTTTTCGGTTTCCTGTCGAGTAAAAACTTTGCTCACCACTTCCTAAAATAACCTGTAAAAACAGAAGTAATAAAGTAAAGACAATGAAAATATATTTTGTTAGTACTATCTACTTAGGAAGATCTGGAGAAATATATTCCAGTTTATCAAGAGAAAGTATAGTATTATCTTTCTTTTTCTATAGTCTTTCGAAGAATGTGTAAGATTTTTTATTAGTATATATATATATATATATATTATAATACTCTTTTTTTCCTATATATTTTCATATATAATATTCTTTAATCGATATCTGTCAGTTGTAAAAAGAAAGATATATGGAGTCGCGTACTGTAGATATTTAAGTACGACATTATACTGTAATTAAAAAGTTGCTGTGTTAGAAAAAATCACAGTCTATTCTTCCGAAAGAAGTTTTATTACATGTAAAAGGAAAAACTATGTGAAGGTAAAAAAACATCCTCCAAGAACATTTTTTTCTTGAGCATACTAGTTCTGTGTATAAAAAGACCCATTGCTCTCTAAGGATAAACTCTAAAACAATTCCGACATAAATATCTTATTCAATATATTTAAAATATCGTAATTTCAAAACAATTAAACTGAGTTTAACTCTTATTAATAAATCTCAAAAGTTTACTACTAAATGATTATCAGTTTGATAACGAATTATTATACTTCTCGATATTTTAACTTCTGTTTAAAGATATTGAGAAACATAATTGACTAATATCCTGGTATATATATATATATATGATCTTCAAAACATTATTAAAAATTAATAGTTGCTTTAAAAGCTGCAATTATATAGAATCAATGCCTTGTTTACTTTCTAAACTAAATATAGTTTAGTTTGGTATATTTAGTTTAAAAAGTAAATAAGAATATCTAACACAGGGATGCCTATAAAATTTAAACATATAAATTTGATTATATGTGAAGTATATATAAAATCTGTTAAATAGCTGTTCTCATTTTTATTTTTAAAGTTTTTTTTTAATAATTAATTCGGAAGTTAGAAAATTATTCGAAAGAAAATTGAATTGTAATATTTTCTTTTAGTACTTGATGAGAAAAGTCTTTAATTATTGCCTAATCCTGAAAAATATTTAATATTTAAACTACTTTTCGATTAAACCTGAAAGAACATTTATCACGAAAGAATACTTACAAAATACGTTTCTAGGTTTATCAAAAAATTCAATATATTTTACGGTTATAATCTGAAACATACAAAGAAACATACAAAGACATAAAGAAACATACTTGTAAAATTATTATTATAGCCATTAAATTTTAGTGATTAAATATGTTGTGGATAAAAAATAAAATTATTTACCTATTTAACCATACATTTTCTCTTGAAAATCACAGCACTTTCAAACCCGACAAAGCAGATCGAATAGGCTTTTCTATAGTTCAACATATATTTCAATGGGAAGTGCGTTATCTAGTTTCAAATAAAAGTTTATTTTTCAGTCTACATTTTACAAGGTGTATATACCAGTAATTATTACTTCTAAATTTGACACATAATTATTTCAGAAATTTTTAAATTCAACTAATAACCCGTTTCTTAGATAAGATTGCGCATTTAGACCAGCGTTTCCTATCCGAGTTCTATAGAAACTTCCGGGAGGTCCATATGAAAGCCATCATATTTTCTGGATTCATAATAAAAACTATTAGGGTTTCTTGAAACATTAGGAATAAAATAACTTAATAATAATAATATAACAAAGTAATATAATTGGGAAAAAACATTTATAAAAATATAATAAATAATTTCTGTATTTAATACGAAAAAAAAAACAATTTCCATAAAACTACATTTTTGACAGCATGGCGTGTGTGTTGTAAAAATTGTATATTTTTATTTATAGCTATTAATTAGAAGAAAAATATTTAATTAACTTTTGTCATTCATATTCATGTTGACGTTTTTATAGATTGGAATAAGAAAATGTATATCGTTATTTTTACGATATCCAATACTGTTACGTTTGTCTCTGTGAAATATTGATAAAATAATAATTTTTCAACAGAAAACACACAAATTAATTATTTGTGTGATTTCTGTGATAAGACTTGCTTTCAATAGTGCTTCGTCATAAATCAACAGGTATTCATTAATACACATTTTTACCCCGTATAATATTTCTACTTCAGCATTTTCATTATTACTGTTATTGTGAAAACTCTTATTTGCATTTCCTTTATTATTTGTACTATACATTCAAACTTTTGTGAGAAATATTAGTTAAATAAATAATGAATGATATGTTTTTGCGAAGTAATTAGCTCTACAAATATGCATATGTAATGAATCTACGAACATTTGTTGCAACATAATACCTTTTGTTCAATTTTAGAAGATACAGTTTACTCAATTTCCTAAAGTAAAAAGGCAGAAAATATAATATTTGATTCTTGTCATTTTTGTCTAACACTCGAATAGTAATATCTCATGCAAAAATAAAAATAAAAATTTCTCCGGTTTCAATAACCAGTATTTTGCAAGTTTTCTGTTAATAGCGTGAAATCCTAAATTCTATTCTGACTTATTCATTTCCCTGTTTGTTTATTAGTCGTGCATTAATTATAAGTAAATATTCAACAGTTTCATAACTCTTTTTAATTATTCAGTCATAAAGCTCAGAGCTGAGGAAAGATATGTAACAGGTAATTAGAAAAAAAGAAGATACCAAAAAATATTAAAAATTCAATTTCCTATATAAAAAAGAATATTTCTTATTAAATAAATGCATAAGTACTTCAAAATAATGACTATCAAATTAAAATATCAAAATAATATAAGTCTGACAAAGAATATTCAGTTAAACAAAAAAGAAAATAATTATGAGCTTAGAATTGGAAAAAAAAACATATAATTTAATGTATTTCTTTTGGCTTATTACCGTCTTTAATTGTAGGTGCATCAATTAGCATAAAACATTTCTGGTTAAATTGATACTGCTAATCAACTGAGCATATTACGGTATCTGTACCGGCACGCATAGTCTGATATTAGTATTAAAATTAACAGCATATATTTAATTAAAAATAGTGTTATTTTATCAAATTGCTTAAAAACTGAAGAGTATGAGAAAATTTAATAGAAGTAAGTAGTACATATATTTTTTCTGTTACGCATGTGTTTGTGTTACTTGGTATTATAAGAATTGAGAGTTAAACGAAACATGTAGGATTCTATGGTGAAGTAGAGATTCAGCTTGCATCTCATACCATTCCCAGTGTATGCCATCTGTAGAAAGCTTGTAGCTATTTTTGTTCTAATACTTACTCTGCATTCGATTTGAGGAGATATTCATTGCTCATTGGGGTAGATTAAACTATTTTTTTCAGTATTTCAAACTCTATCTATGCGGGAAATGTTCTTTAGCATACAGATAAAGTTTAGGTGTTTGAACTTTTTTATAGTAAGAAGTTAAAGTAATTTTTGTTAAAGGAAAAATTGTATTTAGTACATTTTACTGTTTATTGTGATGAGAGAACACTTACTAAATAGTTGTAAAAATATTTCATACATTTTGTAGATTCCTTTAATTTTTTAATTGTTGCGTTTTTCATAGGCCATGGGGGAAAACGCTACCAACTACGATGGCAAAGTCTTGGATGTCTGTGAAGCTACAACGTAATTACCAACTGCTGACCTAACTCCTACAAAAGTTGTTTTCTTCATAGATTCCCAAGCAGCAATTTTAGCTTTAAACAGTAGTACACCAAATGATTACCTTAACTCAATTCAGTACCAATCTAAAATTGCAGAGCTAATCTCATATGGCTGGACTGTAGTCCTACAGTGAGCCCCAAGTCATGTAAGGATCCCCGGCAATGAGAGAGCTGACTAAAAAACCAAGCAGGGAGCCGAGTCATCTTGACCGGAAATTCCCTCGCAGAAGAGCAAAGAGCAGCGTTTCTCAAACTATGGGGTGTTCCCCCTAGGGGGTGTGATAACCCTACAAGGGGGCACTAGCATATCGAAAATAAGTTTCAAAAAAAAAATAAATTCGCTGGAATGAATTAAGGCAAAAAACTTTCTGACATTCTAAAAAAACACACATTTACACTGATATAATTTATAAATATCATCTGGCAATATTACGTCATCTACACTACAAGCTATCGTTGCTCCTATAACCAAATAAAAAACATTTTGTTTGATTTGTGCTGTAATCCCACGATGAAAGCCTTTTTCAATACGTTTTCTTTTTGAACCTATAATGCTACTCGTTCAGAGAAAAAACAAAACCCAGATCCTTAGAAAAAGTGTTGGAAGATAAAAAATTCATCATGTCATTTAGACAAGTAGTAAATAATGTATTTCTGTTGCGCTTTATTCCATGTGAAAGAGTTTTATGATATTTTGAAAAGCACAGAGAATTGTGAAGGATCAGTTAGGAGATTTTTTACGAGCATTCTGAAACATATAAAACATAATATAAAACGTTTTACACAATTCTTTTTTAAAACTAACATTCATATTTTACATTGAGTACACTTTCAACCCGGGAGTGGTAGCGCGAAGGAGCAAAATAACCCGAAGTTCACGAAATTGTTAATTCCGGGAAAACTCTTTATTTGATATCAATGACCTTGACAGTATCCTCCTATATGACAGTCTTCAGAGGAGCTAAAATGTATTTGTCACATATCTCCCTCTTTTTTAGGAGGGCAAACGTGTCTTTACAAAATCTTAGAAAAAGCAATGAACATGAAATGAAAATACATTTTAGTTCAGTTTTATTGGATTTTTTCTCAAATTATCAAACAAATATTGAAAAGTCTTTGAAAGTGGGTAAGTATGTTTTCTCTTAGTAAAATTATTTACTAGCACTGTGATTTTTATCATGTACATTAAAAAAATTGTAAAAAAAAGGATTGGGTGACTCAGTCACCCGCGCAATCATTAACGTTACTATAGAGTGCGCGCCTGCTGCCAGATTAAAACATTTTCAAGTCTTCTCACTTCACAGATATAAAAATAACACAATTATTCTTCATCGGAATTTAACATTCTTTTTCATTATTTAACATTAATTTTGATTCTGTGGGGCTTAAAATTACAGTTGATTTTGCCAAAGAATTGCAGTCTATAGACGGGAAGTCTTTGGCAAAATTGTCTCTAAACATGGTTTCTATGATCTCAAATGCTGCTGGCAAAATAGGCTCTCTTCGCCAATAATGTGAGGCTTTTTACAATAGGGATTTTCATTGATACTTTGTAAGAAGTAAGTAAAGCTTTGTCATTCACTAACAACGTTTTTTTTAAAAATGCTTTTTGATTTTCATATGATTTTAATTTTAATTCAAAGAATTCTCGAGGCTTGTTAATGTACTTACCATAATGCGTTTCCTGAGGTGTTTTAAGTTTATCATGTTTATCATGTTTTACA
>BMAO01032175.1:0-63074 GCA_019973975.1 Trichonephila clavata
GAGCTACACTGGTGTGCAAAAATTAAGGACGAAGTCGAAAATTAGCATATCAGCTGAACGAAGAGGCAGAGCGGACAGAAAGACCAATCAGGAGATTAAGTGAGGTGATGTACGGTAGCACATGCGCAGATATGCAGGTAGACGTAATGGGGGAGTGTCTGAGTAGTAAAGCTGTTGTCGGTGTAAGATTAGTATTTCTGGCAAAGAGATTGCACACCGTATAGCAGTTAAAATCACACCAAGTTGCTGCCTCAGCGAGAAATGGCGAATAATCAATCTGTTAGACGACATCTGGATGCTTTTACCCGAGGTCGAATCATTGGGAAGTTGGAGGAAGGTCGCAGTGTGACAAGTGTGGCTGCAGAGTTCGGAATTGCTCACAGCATCGTTTCACGACTTTGGAGACAATTTCAAACTACAAGAACAGCTATCCGGGGGTTCAGTAGTGGTCTTCCACGAGGAACCACACCCGCAGATGACCAGTATATTGCTTTACAGGCGGAAACAGGCGGCAGACAGCGGGAGAAATCGCTAGACACACGACACAGGCGACTGGACGACCGATATCGCGTTTTACCGTGGCCAGAAGACTGCACGGTGGTGGTCTGTTTGCACGACGCCCTGTACGGTGTGTACCTCTAATGCCTGCCCATCGGAGAAGGCGTTCTCTGTGGTGCCGGGAACACCGGAATTGGAGAGACAATGAATGGGGACGAGTACTCTTTACAGATGAGAGCAGATTCAGTCTGAGTAGCGATTCTCATCGCATACTCATCTGGAGAGAGCGGGGAAGCCGCAATCATCCCTCGAACATCATTGAAAGGGACAGGTATGGAGGTGGCGGTGTTCTCGTTTGGGGAGGCATCATGCTTGGTAGTCGTACAGACCTTCACATCTTCGACGCAGGTTCAGTCAACGGGACCCGTTATTGTAACGAGATTCTTCTTCCATATGTGCGTCTTTTTAGAGGCACTATGGGTCCGCAGTTCCTTTTCATGGACGACAATGCACCATGTCATCGCACAGTAGCTGCGAACAGCTCTTAGAGAGTGAGGATATTGAACGTATGGATTGGCCGGCACGATCTCCGGATCTCAATCCCATCGAGCATGTATGGGATTTTCTAGGCAGACGCTTGGCAGCTCGTACCTTACCACCAGTAACGATTCCGGAGCCTCGATTGGAGCTGCAAGACGAATGGGCAGCAATGCCTCAACAACTCATTGACCCCTCATTCTCAGCATGGGCAGACGTTGTGAAACCTGCCTAGCAGTCAGGGGAGATCATATCCCCTACTAAAGACCGGATATTTCTTGCTGGACACCCATCACAGGGATGTTTCGGCCTTCAGTCGCATTGCGCTCCATGCTACTTTTTCAATAAAGCTTCTTTTTATCCCTCTGATTTCTCTTTTAGTAAGTGTTGCTTACATTACTCATGTCCTTACGTATTGGGGATCTTACGGTATTAAATGTGTTGATTTGGAATGCTTTTGTACAAAGTTATATTGAAAAAAACCGTCTCGTCCTTAATTTTTGCACACCAGTGTACTTTAACGCCTTAACTGGTTTGCCTGTACACCGTATGGACTACCGAAAGCTGACCATGAGCGGTTTGCCCGTACGCTGTACGGGGACTGATATTTTCTCCTTTCTATCTTTAATTTGCACACATTTTTAATTCTTACAGTGAGATTATTATTGCTAGTGTTTTTAAGAGAGTAGTTTGTTCATAGTATTAAAATACTTCACATCTGGGATTTTCCTTGCGGTGAAAGCGGGAATTTTTTATTGAAGGTAGGAATTAAGATTCTTGAAAATATTCACAATAAATATCAGGGATTGTCAAGGCAATATGCAATTTGTTACTTGAGAAGAAATGAAAATGGGTAATCCACAAAAGAACCTGTATTATCTTTGTCCCTATTGCAATGTAATACTTAGTATCACAAATGCTTCAGGTTTTGTCTGCAATCAGGGGTGGTCAAAATAGTGGACACTTTTTTTAAATTGTTATGTTTTTTAAGTTTGTACGCTTGTAGAAAATGTTACGTTGCACAAAAATATCATTTCATTATAATGAGAATTTCATTTAAAAGAAAAAAGAGTTTATTTCATTTTAAAGAGAACTTATTACTAAATTCAATGCAAAAATCAAATACTTGCAACGCAAAAAAGTTGTATTGCAATAACTAAAACATAAAATTGCTGAAAAAGTTTGTAAATTCTCTCGACAAATTTTTCATTAATAAATTTTTAAAAGCATTCTGCTCAGTGAATGTTCATTGCATAATATTTCAGCAATTTGAATCAACAATACAAAATTCACTCATTTAGCAATTATCTGTATATTTAAAAATACGTATATAAAACGGGATTTTTTTTTTGAATGAAATGTATGATATATAGCACTCATTAATTTCAAAAATAATTTTATTATCAATTAATAGAACTCTATTTTTATATCAATACAAGTGTTATTTATTACAAATAATTTCTAAAATATATATCTTACTCGTACATATAAAAAATACCATAATTGGAATATTACTTAGTTACAGTTAATTAATTATTGAAATATATGTTAATTTTCCTCATTTGAATGAAATACATCAGATATCAGTGTCAGTTTATTCATTGGGCACCCAGGGGCCCGAGGCCTGGATAAGCTGGGCTTAACCAGAATTTCTGGCTATAAATTTCGATCCACCAGTGCCAAGGGAGCCCATAGATTTTCTGCGCCCATGGCCCGAAATGAGCTTATACCGACACTGTCAGGTATGGAAGAATTTATAATTAGATATTTATAATAAGAATGTTACAAACTACACGAATATCCACTATCTCATTACTAAGTTATATTAAAAAAATTAATTCCTTAATAACTCTTATTAATAAGTTATTTCATTGACTATACCTATGCAAATGTTATTTCTCATCAAAAGCTGCATTCGTCAAATTCAGAAATTCCTTGAATATGTACGTTACTACAACTTCTAATCTAATTAGAGAGATGACGCTGTTGGGCCGAAAAAATTGTTTCAGTTAAGGATGAAGTAATAAATATTTTGGTGGAAAAAATAAAATGGCAATGGGGGATATAATTCCGGTTCCATTTTTCACTTCATTGAATTAATTACTGCTCATAAAATTATTATTTGACTCACTATTTTATCCGAAGATGTTTTAATATGTGTAATATATATATAAATATTAGTGTTTCTTACAAGTTGAAAATTGCAAAGTTATTGTCATCGTTTCTAATTGTTCATCTACTAAACCAAGATCTGATATTCAACCAGTTTGAACTGCCGATAGATTAATTTTAATATCATCGTATGATTCGCTTCGTCGTATCGTAATACTTAGTGATGCCATAAACTTTTATACAAATATCTGAGAACATCAACTGTAACTCAGACCATTTTAAATTCTATTGTTGGAGATCATTTGCAATGTGTTTTCCAAAAAAGTAGTCTTTATACATATTCTAAATCAGTCAGAGCTTTAACACGTTGAACAGAAGCATGCGGCAGATATTTCTCTGCATCGAAAAAAGAACCTGTAAGAGCAAGGCTTCTCAAACTTTCACTATTTGCGACCCAATATTCAATCATAATTTTCATCCCTCCTCCTCCTCCAATCAAATAGCACCGTATAGAATTCAATAATACTATACTTTAACGCTAAGGCTACTGTACTACTTTAGCGTCTGAAGTGCAACCGGCGCATATAAAAGCTTCACTCGGCCAAAGCGTTATTTTGCCCCAGACTTATATATACGTCTTTCCGAAGTATGATCTTTTCAGTGCATAAAATTATTCCGAAGGCTTTGTAATGCAATAAAAGGTCCTGAACAGTGTTTGCGAAAAATTTGCTTATATTTCAGAGAGAAGGTTTTACTTATTTATATATATATTCTTTTTCATCTTCGCCACTGTTCGAGCATGCGCAGAGGGCACCACCTGGCGGTGATTAAGTGTATTTAGAAAAACGAGAGTGAGTTTTTCAGTGTGTGTGAGCGGGAGACCAGGCTAGCGAGAGCGAGAATTACGGTGCCCATCGCAGTGTTCCGACATACGCTCCGAGCAACAGAGAGAGAAAATAAAAGATGTTTCTCAACAACCTCGTCTGATTTCCTGAGAGAAACACATAGGGACCACTCCCCAACAGCCACCATTACATCACATACGCGTGCCTACGTGGAAAATGGTGCCATTGGGGAGTGAATCGCATAACGTTTAATCAACGGTTAAGGAATTAACTATAAATCATATAAATTATCAAGACAAATGTTAACTTTTGTATATAATTTTATACATGACAAGCCCATTGGGGTCACTGGTAATTATTGAACCTGTTTTTAACTTAGTATTGTTAAATTATATAATTATGAAAAAAATACATTCTGAAGTACTGATACATTTATAAGAGTATTATATCAATGTAAAAGTTAACTTTATTTTTACATTTATGTCAGAATGTATTTTGTTTATTTACTTTCAGTTAATTAATATTTTTTTAATTTACTGGAGAATCTTTTGTTTTCTATATTTCAATATGTTTGTGCCCCCATAGGGGCGCACCCCACAGATTGAGAAGCTCTGCGTTAGAGAATTTTAATGCTCTTAAGCATTTAGGCATCAAAAGGTTAATTCTTCTATCGAACAATTAAAGAGATTTTCTGAGATCAACAGCGTTCCAGGCCGTACTTATTGCAGTCGTCCGCTCTTTCTGAGAACACCTGCTCTCGTCAAAGCAGTCAGAGTCATCAAATTCTTGTACTCTTCTTGCTAAATAGATGAATGTGTCAAAAAGAACAGTATGTCGCAAAGAAAACGAAGGCCTAAGAGGTTATCGAAAAACAAGTGGCCATTTCCTTGCAAAGAAATTAAAATCCTAGTTATACCTTAAAGCAAAAGCATTAAGACAGAGCACACTCATAAAGGCCACAGATGAATTCTGCTTACCGACGAGAAAATTTTCGGCATAGAAGAATCTTTCAACCACCAGAATAACCTTATGTACTCAAGGATTGCCCAAGAAGCTAA
Organism: Trichonephila clavata; assembly: GCA_019973975.1. Classification (NCBI taxonomy): domain Eukaryota; kingdom Metazoa; phylum Arthropoda; class Arachnida; order Araneae; family Nephilidae; genus Trichonephila; species Trichonephila clavata. The sequence continues at coordinate 5,051 of BMAO01032175.1, forward strand.
GGAAGAGAAAAATTCTTTCTCAAAATGCTCATCATCCGGCTTCTGTAATGGTTTGGAGGGGTATTAGCTATGAAGGATCTCAAAGATTCCTTATTGCCAGAAAGGAGGGAAAACTACGACAAAAGTTTTTCAAAACACAATCATAGAACCAATAGTGAAGCCCTAAGTGCAAGCAAACTCAATGGAAAGGATTGGATTTTTCAACAGGTACTAATCTTGCTTATAAGGCGAAAACGACCCAAGGGTATTTGAAAGAAAATATGACCAACTTAAAAGAACTTGGAGATCGGTCTTCCATTAGACAGAATGTAAATCCACTCGATCAGTATTTGGGCAAATGGGTCATTTTGCAGTCCCTTGTGGTTAGTATTAGAGGCAAATATGGGCCCAAAGCGGCATTCCAATTAGAATAATCTGCTATGTTGTCACTTATCTCACCCGATAGACAGTAACATCAGATCGAAGACCATTACAATTCATCGTGGCAAGGGGCTAGTTGTACGCCTGTCGTTGGCCGTAGCATTGAGCACCATGCAGGTGACAGTGTGATTTGGCTCGGTTTCTGCCCCAATTTTGAGGGAGAGTGTCCTACTGGTGGTCAGAGGCTTTCTATCTCTCTTCCCCCAACCTCACCAGAGGATTTATGGTGCAAAGAATATTTAAAGTGCCTCCCCTGCCTTGGAGGATTATACATTCACAAACACCCATGCCTTCTCCTGGATTCGAACCCAGGCCCTATAACACAGCATTCAGCGTCACTCACTACTATACCTGATGGGCGGCCAGAATAATCTTATGCGTTGCGTTCTTGGAACTAGTTTGATATCATGGGCTTCGCGCCAAGCAGCGCATGTTGTCGTTGGAATGGAATTCGAGATGGCAGCCTGGCGGTAAAAAATCATAAGGAAAATAATTTTAAAGAACTGTTTTGAAATACTGTGAAAACTATTTCAAATAAAAAATATAGGAATAGATTCAGAATAACCAAGATCAATCAATAATGAATTTCAATATAATGTAATAAAAAGTTATATTTATATATAATATACTAATAATAATATTATGCAGTATATAATAATAATCTTATATAATTTAATAGTAATTATATATAATATAACTTAATAGTAATTATAAAAAATAATATAATAATGATATTGTAATATAATAAAAATTATATATATATAATACTCATATATCTGATAATTATAAATAAATAACATAATAATAATTATAAATGAATAACATATTATGTAACAATATTTATAAATAAATAACATAATAATAATTATAAATGAATAACATATTATGTAACAATATTTATAAATAAATATAATAAAAAGTAATTATTATATAAATAATGAATATTATATGATTATTACATTTAATACTAATTATATTTGTGAATTATATTTTAAGTAAAAATTACATAAATTATATTAAAATTAACAATGAATATCAATCAGTGCTGAGAACTTGCAATATTCCAAAAGCTGTAAGTTCTTTAAATGAACTTCATCGAATTACGAACGCTTAAGAATACATTATTTAAAAATAAAATAGTGGAAATGCGCAAAAATTAAAAGCAAAGCCCTCATATTTTTTTTAAAAAATATCCTGGTTCTCACAAATGATATTAGAAATATATCCCTATTTGAAAATAGCATAAAATACAACAGAAGACTGAAGCAGATGGCATTTAGAACAAATGCAATTGAAAATGGTTAAATTTTTCAAGAAATCGAACGGTAACGGTTATACATTTACATGGGACCTTAGAGAAAAAAATCTCTATCATCTACTCATCATAATAAGTAGAAAAAATATAAGGATAATTTGCTGAAGTGTTACATAAGAATATAAAGCAGTCCACAATGAGTGCAACGCAACAACGCTGGTGGAGGGGTGAGTGGGAAACCATCATCCAGTTGATTTAGTTAATGACGTCACATCTCTGACAACCACGCCAGTCTTTCAACCTGCTGCCGCATCTCGACGGAACGAGGGGAGAAAAGGGAGGAATTTCTTTAATATCCAAGATTAAAGAGAATATTATTTTTAAGTCCGTTACTCATTACCTCTTAAATATCTGCGTGCGTTTATTGAAAGGAGATTTTAAATAACCACTTGGAAAAAGGTAAGATAAGGTGGAGAAGTTTAAAATAGGATCAAGTTATCATACTAACCGCATGCAAAAGCTTGCATGGAGGGGGGTAATAATTAGATTGAATGAAGTCCTGAAAAAGAAAAAAAACAAGTGATAAATAATTTAATTTGTATCAAGACATTCTCATCCTTTTTAGAGCTGGGAAGTGTTGATATGAGAGGTTAAGAACTGCTCTAGGTCTCTTAGAAGAGCTAGGGATAGAATTATCATAAGCCGGGATTTTCTGAAGATCAAAGAAATAGAATTATACTAGTCTGAAATTAATAGGGTTACCACGGGGGAAAAACCAATAAAAATAAACTCTAATGTACGTTATCCCCATGGTAACCACATTGCAAGATGATAAAAATATCAAGATAATCATATTGTAATGTTATCGCCCATCTTGGCGAACAACAAATTGGCGCGTTAGCCTCATGATATCAAACTAGCGCCACGTTCTTTATGGAAAGCATCGATGGAAGTTCCAATGGAGGTAGTGCATGGCTCGGTAGATGATAGGTCAAACAGACTTTAAGCCCGCGTGAAGTCCAAATGTGATCATTTTGAACAAAAGGTGCAATATCCTAAATTTAAAGATAACATAAAATTTTAAGGTTTAATTTTGAATTTGATCATAAAGTTTTTAGTTTTAGCTCCTTTGCAGTAGTATCAGAACTAATTGAACGGCAAGGTATTTACAAATACCGCCGCAGTATACACTGTTTCAAAGAGTATTCCCCTACGTAAGATAGAGAAGTAACAAATTAGTAGAGCCGTCCCATGATATGATTTCGGTTAAAAAATTTCATATTCTTTCACATCTAGTTACCGAAAACGGAACGATGTGCTTTTTCCAAATCCTTTAATTTTGCTTTTCAATACTTTATAATTTAGTCTGAAAACTTCCTATCTGCTTGACGTATCTTAATTAATTTAATGAAACTAACAATTTTTTAGATTACGTATTTCAATAAATGAATTTTAAATTAAAGCATCAATTTAAAATCTTTTTTTTTTTTTTTTTGGTATCTTTGAATTCAGAATGATGAAAATTAAACTCATAATTCCAATATCGGACGTTAAATATTATCGTTCATCTGTCACTAACATCACCTACCGTATTTAATAAGATATCAAATTTCAATTTTCAGACTTTTTCATTTCTTTTTTTAAATCTAAGTAGCTACTTTTACCAGTCGTGAAAGAGGAATTGTATTATTCAATAGAAAAGAACCCTTCAAACCCTTCCAAAAAATAATCATTGCTAGACAGGACATTTTTATCAGTTCAACTTACTAGATTCCATTCTAAAATTCAAAACTGGAATGAATCAAAAAACTTCAAAAAGTAAATTTTTGTTATCACTCGCAAAGAACATTTAATTAAAACATGGCCTTCAGCTGTCATTAAAGTCTGTTACATTTGAAATAAAAAGTCAGTATTTGAGAACTACTGTTTAATTTTCACTATATATTAAATTAGCGCCTTTTTTTTTTTGTACATTTTTTCAGCAAATATCTTAATTTTCCACAAAGTAAATTTATCTTACAAAGCCTCTCCAAAAATTCCTCAGAAAATCTCAACAACATTTTGAAACTTTTCGACAAGAGAAATACATTATACTATACAGTAAAAACTAATTAGGTGAAGATTAACTTAGAACTGCCGAAACGGTATCTTCTGAAGAAATCACGAAAGCTTGCACAAAATTCTCTGAATTCTGTATGCATATATTACTATATTTTGACACATAAATGAACTTTTTCTGAGAAATTACTCGCCACAGAAAAAACAAAAATTACGAAATGGTTTTTCTAGGATATTAACATTTTATCAGTGTTCCAAAAATAACCGATTTGAAATGTATTGTTTTGCTGCATTATAATGCTGCAAAAGGTAATTTTTTCTCACTAAGTTTCAAAATTAGTTATAAAATTCATCGACAAGTGGCTCTTTTGATTGAGAAAAACTGTAAAAAAAGGTTTTGTCCGTTTCATAGACACGTCCGGCATTCTGGCGTGTTCCAACGCGAGTAAGCCTTTCTTGAATATTCATTTGTCACAAAACGGGTATAAAACATTTTATTATAGTTTCTCTCAGTCAGAAGCGCCCTGTCGAAGAACTTTAAACTAATTTTGAAATTCGCCAAATAGTGAGTCGTGTTCGAAATACATGTCAGAATGTTATGTCTTACGAAACGGACATTAAACATTTTTTGAGTTTTCTCATAAAGAATCGATTTTCATATGAAGCCCACGGTATGGAAATATTATGAGTGAAATTTGTACAAGTGTTAACAAAAATGTGTTACGCTGTGTTCTGTACATATGCCAAGTTGCTGTCGAAAGGAAGAACTACTTTTTCTTCTATTTTAAAATTACGATCATTCTTTTCCTACCAAAATCAGTGAGTGAATACTAACGTCGCACTGTTCAGCTATACACGAGGGCTTTTGGCGACGCACCTCTTAATTTGAACCGCAGTAAAGTGACGAGGACAACGCCTGAGCTGGCACCCTCTCTCCTAACTACCCTACCATACCAATGGGAGGATGTTTGAGCTCTCGACAGATTTAACGTGCATCATTCCCCTACACGGCGGGTGTTCAGTGGTACTAGGCTCAAACTCATGACACGCCAGTCATGATCCGATACCTTGACCACTTGGCTACCGCGGCCACCTACCAAAATCAGACAAAAAATAATTACAGAATCGAAAAGATTACTTATTTCGCCACGATACGATATAATTTTTTTACAAAATAACGAAATTTAGCATTTGTTACGATTTTTTCTAAAATGAGCCAATATCGATGCGTTTTTATTAAAAGAGTTTTTCAATCGTTCTGTACGAATTTCTTACCATCATAATGAATCGAAATTCTAACTAATAAAGTTCATACTTTGTTCTTTCCGAATCAGTGGTAAAACTATAAAACACCAAAAACTTTTTTTTTTGCGATTTTTCAAAAAATACTCAAAATTCTAACTAAACATTAAATAACTTTGTTACTTATAAACAGAATCACACGGAACATTTTTTCTAAGTGTCAAAAGTTGTTATCTATGTTTTATTCAAAGATTGAAGAAATTGCTTACAATTTATGGATTTTAAGGGAACTTTTGTGCTTTTCGTCTATTACCTTTTTTGGAAGCAATCATTTCAATAGTTATTTTCTTATATTTTTTTGTCTAAAAATTATCGTTATTTATCAGGGAAATTTGAGGAGTATATTTTAAAAACTAAGCATTCAAAAAAAAATTTCAAGCTACACTTACTAACGTTTCTCTTTTTAGCGTAATTGGCGTCGAAAGTCGGTTTTCGAGCCAAGTGACACTTCATTCCTTAGCTCTTTTGATAAAGAAGTTGACTATTACAACTGAAAATCACCAAATTTGGCGGTATGTATTTAATACCGTTTTGGAGCGTTGAATAGCAAAGTAACGAAGCATGATTATCAAAAATAAACTTTATTTCAATAACACAGCCAATATTGTGCAAAAAGCCACATTTTGATATTATCAGAGACATGGCTTCGCAATGAGGAATTAGTTGAAATTGAAAATTTCAAACACATAACACAGTATAGACGACTAAGTATTAATCATGGGGACGGAGTCGCCCTCTATCAAAACGTGCGTGATTCACAACATAAGTTTATTGGCAATCATGATGATTTCGTGAGAAAAAATACCCAGTAGATTAATCAAACTAAATCGAATTTGGGAGATATATGTGCCGTGAGATGCATTTTACCTAACGGTAAACCCATTGTTGTCATCACAGTTTATATTTCTGTCAATCAGAATGTTACTGACATTATAGATTATATCCACGAAGACATTAGCATATACAGAAGGTGGTTCTAAATTACTGGGTAAACAGTATCATGTACTTCCACTTGGTGGAGATTTCACTATTGATTTCGATAAAGATGAAGGATTGATATTAGTCCAATTTTTAAAATTAGAGCCTAATTTGGATTTCGTTCCTGGTAGAGCACTGGAGACGACTAGGTATAGAAACAACCATTGATGCGAGATTTTCAAGATTCGTAAATCACGTATCTACTGACGTTCACGCATCATACTTTAATTGCCACAAACCTCTTGTCACAGTTATTAATTAATGGCGAGAGTATTTAATGTAATTAATACTCAAGTAAATCAAGCTTCTTAACAATGTACTCATGCACTATTAGTAACATATATTTATGTAACAAAAAAATGACGTATATTATATATATATTACACTCATGTCCATAAATTAAGAATAATTCAGAATCACACAGAAATTGAACTCTAAAATAAAAATTTCACCTGTAGAATTATCACACACATCTTGAAGAATATGCAAATTACAGGAAACCACCAGATGGCGCGGATAGTACGTCACAATGACGAGAGTGTAAGAGAGGAGTATATAAGGAATAGTGGCAAAGAAGTAAAATTGTTGTTTGACAACTTCTTCAGTATTGGCAACGGAGAAATGTCCCTTCTCATGTGCTAACTTAATTATCTCAGTTTGCATATCTCTTGGTACAACTATCAATTCACGACCTTCAACATATTTGTAAAGTATTTCGTTTTTATCGAAAAAGTCTGAATTGCTGTTTGTTTCAATCAGTGACCTTAGACTCTGAGTGTATTCATCCTCTTGTTGTGCCCTTTTTAATCTTGCGGTTAGAGTATCGTTAGTAATTATTGCGACTGGATACCTGCTAAGGGCATCCACATGTTGCATTCTCTGGCCGGAACGATGCACAATTTCATAATCAGACTCTTCCAGCAATAATGCCCATCGCGCTATACGAGTAACCAAATCCTTTTTGTCCATAGTCTTTTGAAACGCTGAGCAATCCGTTATGACTTTGAAATGATTTCCCATAAGGTAGGTACGAAATTTCTTTAAAGCGTTGACAACAGCAAGAACTTCAAGTTCATAGCTGCTGTACTTCTCCTCTGCCGGAGTAGTTTTCTTAGACATGTATTGAACAGGATGCAATTTTCCATCTTCTGCCTCTTGGAGTAAGACGGCTCCGTAGCCTTGTTGACTTGCGTCCGTGTGCAATTCGGTTGTTTTTCCCTGCTGGAAAATACTTAATACTGGACTTTCAGTCAACAATTGCTTGAGCTTTTCAAATGCTTCTATTTGAGGTCGTTCAAAGACGAATCGATTGTCGTTTCTAATTAGATCACTCAAAGGTTTCGCTATTTTAGAGAGAGACGGAATAAATTTTCAAAAATAGCCAGTGAGTCCTAAAAAGCTTTGGACTTGTTTGGCAGTCGTTGGTACATTGAACTTCTTGACAGCTATCGTTTTTGCAACTGAAGGGCGCACCGTTCCATTTTCGACAACGTGACCCAAAAATTCCACCTTTCGTTTTAAAAACTGACATTTTTCAAATTTGATCTCCAACCCGTATCTGGATGCGACCTCAAACACCTTTTAGTTTTTCTATACCTTCTTCCTCATCTTTAGCTGGAACGATCAAATCGTCCAAACAAATTATTACGATGCCTTTTCGCATGAGTTCCCTAAAAATGCTGTACACATATCTTTGGAATACGCTTGGGATTGTACTGAGACCAAAAGGTACCTTATTAAATTCGAACTGCCCGTCTGGTACAACAAAAGGAGGTGAAATGCCTGCAATCCTCGTTTACGTCGACATGAAAAACCCATTTTTAAAGTCTAACGTGGCACTCTGGCGTCTTGCAGCCTATTCAATACGTCCTCTATCAGTGGCAAGGGGAAGCGATCCTTGACTAGTTTTCGGTTCAGTTTCCTATTGTCGATGCATAGTCTGTCGGTACCGTCTTTCTTCTTGACTAACACGATTTGACTCGCATATTCAGAAGAGCTTGGTCTCACGATTCCCTTATCCAACCATTCGTCTATCTGCTTGTTGACGGTCTGATTCTCCAGAAACGACAAACGGCGTGCTGTTTGGTAAACTGGTATATCATCCTTCAGGATAATTCTCATGGACACATTTGTCGTTTCGGTCTTGGGTGTATAGCTGTTGATTAGTTCAGAGAGTTCCTTTCTTATTCGAGGATTGATAACATGCTTAACTTCGATTTCGTCTTCAGTTCTTGCTTCATAAACCTGTGTATTCACAAACCACACATTCTCTTCGTGTTCACGGAAATAAACACCTTTTTTATCAAAGCCAACAAAAGCCTGTTCCAAAATGTCCGATCCTATCACTGCCTGGAACTCCAAATGCAGCGCAGGCACGACATGCCATATTACGGAATATTTCTCTACATCCAATTCGATTTCTCGCTGGAACGATCCTTTTGACTTCGTACTTTCCTAATCCAGATAACACGACAATGTCCTTAGATTGCTCAATGATTCATTTGCTTACATCTTCACGAATGAGCGAAACTGAGCTTCCAGTGTCGATTAGAGCCTCAAAAGTCTTGTTTCCGATGGTTATTTTCCTGGTCTTAATTCTATCTTGCTGAATTCGAGAACAGATCTGGACCGGAGAGCCTGAAGATTTATTGATTTTCGTACCCTTGTTGCGCTTTATACAATCTACGGCATAGTGACCTGGTCCCCTGCAGTAGCTACATGTTACCCGTTTAACTCTTTTATCGTAAGTTCTCGTCGATTGAAAGCATTTTCTAGCATTCCAATTATTTCCAAGGTGAATACGTTCTTGCCTTCGAGAACAATTATCGTTATTGTTCGATCTTTTAGCAAATGAGTTTAACTGCTTTGGCCCTATAGTTTGGACGTCCTCGTAATCTTCAAATTTTTTCGCTAGCTCAATAGATGAGTTAATAGACCATTCGTCCAAAAAGTGTTCCTGAAAATCATACGGCGCTCTATTCTTCATTTGATCGGCTATGATTAATTCTCTTAATTGGTCGTAGGTGTTAACTTTTAAGCCCAAAGTCCATCCATCAAAATACGTCTGTAATTCGTGTTGAAAATCTTGCCATGTTCGTTCATCGGACTTTTGGTGAAACAAAAATAACTGACGAAATTTTTCCGGAGATAATTTAAATCTTTGTAAGAGTAAATCCTTTACATAATCATAACACTTATCAGTTGGTTCTCTTGCGATCAGATGGGCAATTTCGACGGGTATTAACCCAATAAGTTTTTGAACCCAATCTTTTTTCGGCAAGAAAGTTAGTTCTGCATGACGCTCAAACAAGGCAAGATTAAACCAATATATTCCTTCATATTAAACTTATGAAAAGTTTCGTGAATCAGTTTATTCGATGTTTGAACGTATTCGGCATACCGGCAGTCTGTTGTGCTTGTATTCGCAACTTCTCTAATTCGTACTCTCGTCTTTCTCTCTTTTCGCATATCCTCTCTCCGCTCCCTCTCTCTCTCTCTCAGCCCTTCTCTTTTTGTACGTTCCTCCACTATGCTATCAAGCATCTTTTTAACATCGTCTTCAACGTAATCTGGGCTTTTTACGATCAACTCCTTAACTTCAATCCCGTTCAATTCGTTCAGTATCTCGTTGAGTCGCTGGGCTTCCAGTTTTGGTTGACTGCAGTTGACGTGGAAATTCGCCAAGATTCTGTGTTTCTAACCAAGTCAATGGACCCCTTCCTCCTGTTGACTGTTCTTGCTGAAGTATTTCCGCATCGCTCGCAGAATCTCCATATCGCTCGTAAGACTTCCGTATCGCTCGTAAAATTTCTTATCCAGCTGAAGGCCTCGCCGGTTCTCTATTCGATGCAAGGTAAGGTCTATGCACCACTCAGGATATTAAAAATCGATGAGGAGGTAAAACTTTTAAAAAATGCTCTTAGATAAAATTTTGAATAGTTTAAAATCTCGGTCGAACCCCCAATTTGTGGGACGGCGTCTAGGGGAAGGTTCAATTTTAATGTTAAAATAATCACAGAGTTAAAATCGCCTAATTTATTAAAAACACAACTAAAACATTTTACTATCTACAAGGGGTTTTAAATAATTCGAGATAGCACCATACCAATTCCGAAAACACTCTTCTTTCTCAAAAACGGAGAGACCGATTTCCTCTGACCTGCCTTCGTTCAACCTTTGGTGCAACTCCCAGTTTCTTTTCTGCCACCTCATAAATACATGACCTCACCGTATCGCGCAGCGAAGATTCACGTGGTTTCTTATTAGTGGTGCCATTTCTTACAATAAGAATCAAAAGAAATAAAAGAGAACTTTCATCCCTTTCCTACATAAATTCCCAGGTAATCAAAGCAAAATGCAACAAACAGTACATGGGAATGAGGTGAAGATTTGCGGAATGGGATACCAGCTAAGGATGCCTCCATCATTTTAAAAATGGTTCAAAATTTTATGGCCTGTCGCCGATAGCCCTAGTGTTGCTTCAAAGTGCGAAGTTAAATAACATAAAACTATAACGGAGTTTCGGTGAACCGTATCAAAAAAAGGCCTTAGAATATACCTTAAAATACTGTTTAAAGTTAATCAACAAGTCATAGCTACTTTAAATAAAAACAGAAAGATATACAATGCTTTTCTTACTGGTATACTATTTAAAAATTTTAACGTAATATATGAATGTAATTTACTTATTAGTAGCATTAATTTGACCCCTCCCCTGCCTCTGTGTTGATTTTCGCAAAGCCCATTTTTAGCAAATTTCTACTAAACAAAAGAAACACGGGCTTGACAAATTCGGTCTATTGGTCTAAAATTTTAAAAACGGGAGTTTTTTTTTTAATTTACGACGTTTTGCAACCACTCTAGGAATTCAATTTCCATAAAACTTGTTCTTAGCATATCTCTACTCAGCAAGGCCGAACCTAGGGTGTTGGCCACCAGCGTGCAAAGACCTAATATGTGGTGCAAAACTTTATTTATTTGGCCAGCTAGTAGTTTATGATAACGTCAAAATACTTTAACAAAATAATAAACAAAAAAATATTACCTTTAAAATAAAAGTAGACATTTTTTAAAATTATAAATACTAAACAGCATTTACGCAGGAAAGAATATATAATAATAAATACTAAGCATAAATCTCATGAAACGAAAAATATATTCAAAGGTGTTTAATATTAAGGGAATTTTTAGATTTGGTTTGATTATCTCTAGAACTTATGGCCAGATTTAAATGAAATTTAGTTTGTGCAAAGGTTTGACATAATACAAATAACCCTTCAACGTTTATAATATGCCCACAAGATCGAGCGTAACACTCATCGGAGTCTAAAGGTATAAAACAGTGGATGCAGAACAGAACAAAATATGGGATTAATAAAAGGTTAGGTTCCCTCTTGTAGATATACAGGCCTAGCATCATGGTTTTATATGGAAAATAATGAGTTCTTGTGGGAAATGGTTCCGCTCTTTAAGCATCGAGTTATTAGGCCTTGGAGGGAGGTTGCAAATTGCAATTGCCCTCCTTAGAGCATCCCAGGCATGCTACATAGGGATGAGTTCTAGAGATCTGGCTGGCTAATCCATTAGGCAAATATCCTCACTTTCCAGAAATAATGTAGCTTCGCATTATCATCCATTAAAATTAAATTAAGACCAACTATTCTCCTGAAAAGACAAACATAGGGCTCCACGATCTCATTCCTATGTCTCGCAGCTGTCCTAGTGTCTCTTTCAAAGAAATTTGTATATGAGCGACAATCCAACGTGATGCCTTCCCAGATCATCAAGCCTCCTTTGTCGAAATCGTCGATTTTTTTGGACATTGGTAGCGGTCCCTAGTCCTCTTCTCATTCAAGTACTGAGAGAATCACTGAATAGCTGAACAGGAAAACATCAGTGAAGAGAACGGTCACCCATTGATCCATGCTCCATCTCTATGATTTCCGCTTCATTTTAAACGGACTCTCTTGTTCGCAGAACTGACGGGACATAAACAGGTTTACTTACAAAAAGCTCTCTCTCATAAAGTCTTCAGGAAACAGTCACCTTTAAATCCAGGGTTCTTGTGACCACATACAATTTACGAGATAGCTGAGAAAATGCAGCATCCCTGTTACGCCTCGCTATAATGGACAAATGTCAATCTTCTCTGGACGCTGTGGGTCTTGGACAAATTTGACCAAGCTTTCTCTCGACAGATCCACTATCCTGAAACTATATTTCCATTTGTTGAACATGATGCTGAGCGTTAAAAAATAATCTACAAATCTGGATTTGAGACTGCTTTGTAGCTAATCTATCCACAATTAGCCACCTCATTCCATCATCTGAACACACACACGATGGTGGTTACTCATTTTTACTGAGTGAATTTTAATTTAACAGATTGCTTCGAAAAATACCCATGAATTTGGCAAGTTGTGCTAGCGAAAGAAATGCATATTTTGGTACGCGCGCTTGTAAGTCCTTTTCCTTGACTAACTCCACCCGCGCATACATTATATGCTAACATATTCAACGTACAAGATTTACATCTTTATTTTGAAGCAGTATTTTTACATTTCATTAGTTTTTTTTTTCATAAAATACGACAAAATAGGCAAATTTTGAACACTAGTGTAAATCAGTCCTTCCACAAAGGCTACCTAATAATCAACATAAAATAGCTTTTCTGGCTTTTTTACCAGAAAATTTGTCGGTAATTTCGATAAAATCATTTTTTTTTTCAGAAATTTTGGATTCAATAGAGATGATGGGCAAATCCAAACGCTTTTCTAGTGTCACATTATTTCTCAAGTAATTTTTTATTTACAGAAACTTTTTTTTACCTGAAGCTACAGAAACAGGTTGGATTTAAAAAATTTTATTGCTGAAGCAAAATTTGTAAAACAGGGAATTAGATCATTTTTGATTATAATTTCTACTATCTCAGTTGGCTGTTTTTTACCAGGAAGAATATCTTTGTGAACGAAGTTATTTCATTTAAGAGTTGAAAACTGTCTATATCGTTCAAAATACTTCCTTCCTTCTGTACCAAGTTCACTCAGGCTTTCATCATCAGAAATGTTGTGAAACTCATACAGAAAGCAAAATGTTGAATAGCACTCGGATAATATCTTTCTTTTGTGGAAAAAATATCGTGATCAAGAATTTCAAAAATAAAAAGTAGTCTTCATTTGCTGGAAGGGCTTTGAAACTGGTTCATCATTGCCCTCATAATCAAATAAACGGACACTCTGAGCTTCGAGATGAAAAATTCGGGATCAATACCTAAACTTCTTGCAAGTGTTGTTGCTGAATCGACAAATATTTTAAAATTAGCGCTTTTGATTATTTTAAGTTTTGTGTCTTAGTGCTTTTTAAGATTATCTTCCATAGCAACTGAAATAGAGTTTTTATATATCAGGCCTAATATTTAATTCTTGTTTTGGACACCAAAATATTGCAGATCCCATTTTTCTTGAAAATTACAATGTTCCTCTTCAATTGACCTTTTCTTACTCATTGTATGGTTGAAGTTTTTTTTTTTATAAAAAAATAACTTTTTAGATTAATATAAATTAAAACCAAAATCCACTTTCATTTGAAAACGATTGAGCAAGCACTGCACTTTGTCTTGATCGCCAATGTTTCGTCTTGAGACACACACTAACTCTGACAACAATTTCAGTCTCTCACCACTGATTGAACACTCCAAAGACAGAAGGAGAAAGAGGAATATAAATCGCATAAACGATAAATTGTGGGATGTGTTTACACTGTCCTAATATTCTCCAGTTCCAGAGTGGAGTTTTAATGGGCAGTCCCTCTGCCCACTGGAAGTGCGAGGTCACTGGAAAACCGCTTGGTGGATTCTGGACGTTGGTACTCCTAAAATTAGACTAAGATCAATTACCACTGCAATTTCATGTAGGAAAAATAAGAATGCAAACAATTACTGATGAAAGAAAATGTGTTGTTCTTTAACAACACGTTCTTACTCAAAGTACTTTGGAATAATTCTTTTAAATTAGGAAAGAATTTCATGCGGGGCGCTCGCACTGTCGGCACAGAAAATATAACACAAAGAACAGAACACAAGCTAACAATGTTGCTTCCTTCTTACTGATATCACCAACACACAACTTTAATTTTATTCTACTTAACTTTATAATCAATATCCCCAATATAATAACAAAAATGGGCAAATTAAAACAGTAAAGCTAACTCCCTAAATTTCTGACTGATATGAGATTAAGATCTCATCAGAGATCATGCGCTCCTGTATATTGTTCAACACCTGACCAAAAGGGACAGAGGGAAGAGCGGCATAGAAGGGGGGAAATGGCATGTAACGTGGTGTTAACCACCCGGATTTTTAAAGCAACCGCATAAATCGCGTGATAAATACAATTTATACAGTCCATTGAGAAGTTGCTCTCTCTTTGCCGTGAATTTACTCTACTATAGAATAACTGCTAGTAGTGAAAAAATATACATAAATGCATTTAAGAGTTTCCTAAAAATTAATTTTGTATAATAAAAATAAATGAAACATTTTAATAAAATATAAAAAAAATTTTAATCTAAAGGATATTTTTGTAATCAAATAGGATTTTCTTAAAACAAGAATAAACAACAAACAAATATGCTGTAAAGAAAAGAAAACTTAACCGCAAATAATTTACAAAATGAAAAAAACTTTAAAAGTTTGATATTTAAATTTTTTTCAAAAAAAAAGTCAGGGTGGGCCGCAATTTATGTATAAGCGGGCCACGTGTTTGACATGCCTGGGCTAAGTGAATTGGTTGATATAAAATTAATCTTCAACTAAAAGAGATGGAATATTTATATAAGTGGGCAGATATATGTAGATCATGATTAGCTTTTAATGTATGTTTTCGTCATTAAAAGCTAATCATGATCTATATATATATGCTTTATTTTCGTATTAAGTGCTATGTTGTGAATTTCTTGATTCGCCTATTTGATTATATGGCATCTTGTTACATTTAGGGCTTTTTAGAAGAAATTGCATTGAATCCGCAATTTTTTAAACACAGTACTTAAGTACGATTAAGCACCAACATAAAATAAAATTTAGAATTTCGGCAAACTTCGCTAACATTAATAATACTGTGTGAATATTGAAGTGTTTTTAAAAAGACTCTTTGTGACGAAAATCATTCAAAAGCAGCTGCGATATTTTTTCTCAAATTACTAGATACCAAGTAAAATCACAAGAAACTACCTTTTATTACAGGTATAACACTTACACTAAGGAGAACGAGCATTGTTTATAAGCGTTGTAAAACCCCACATAGACACAAAATTCACTTTTTTCTCTGTTTTGTTTTTCTAAATTGTAAGGCTATTATTAAATTGAAAACTTTTAATTCCCCCAATGCATGTTGATTTAAGCGCTCCCATATCTTAGGTAATATTAACCACACATTAATGTTTTCGTAAAACAACTTTCGTAAAAATCACTTTTGAGATGCTTTTGTTAACCATCGACCCACAGTGCGCCGCCAGTGCCGCTGATAAAAAAAAATCTATAACGGTGTGTAAATAGTAGACACTGATGGACAATTCCACTTTTCTTAAACTGTGTTATGCTATTGGAAAACCGGAACTAATTTTGATTTTTCAATAACTCTATTTAAAATTCAACATATTTATTCAACTTATTACAAGTTTTATTTTGAGAAAATCGAAACAATTTTTGCTTGATTGATAGGACCATATGCGGCCTGCGGCCGCCCTCTTGTTTTGGCTGCTCGCGTGCGGTGCACACCTGCTAGGATCGTCCTTACCACTCAGTGGCGTAACACGCACCCCGTACTGCGCGCAGGGCAGGGTTCTAGGGTGTCAAAAGCCTCGCTGACGCCAAGTACGTATTAAACCAATTTGGAAAATATTAAAGGCAAAACCTGACTTTGCAAGGGAGCCCTAATATAATCTCCCTTACTCAACAAGAACAAAAAAAACATTGTTGATAAATATAAAATCTGTCGATCTTGTAAATAACAGCAAATAAACAAACGTCGCAGGCACCGAAAAATCACTCAAATGAACTACAAGTTCTCCAGATGAATAAAAAATAATTAAGTTTAAACATAACAACGATTTATTCTAGTTAAATCTTACCATTGCTAACATTTTACAAATGTATATATATATAAATACAAGTATCTAACAACAACTTCTCAAAGCAACGTTGCCAACAGAACAAATGAAACAAACAGGTGAAGTAGTAGTTACATTTAAATAATGATATTAATAATTTTACAATCTCTAACACATCTTGGTCTAATAATTCCAGAGTTCTCGTGATGAGTCGCTTTTCTCCTATATATGTAAAACTTAAACATCTTTTCAGGCCGAGTCGGAATTGTGAAAAAAAATCAACTGGATGACACGAGATTCACACTACAGAGGCACATGTAGTATAGCTACCCATCAGCTATAGTGTTTAGTGATACTGGGTGCGAATCCCGGAGAAGGCATAAATGTTTGTAAATGTATAGTGCCTTTGTGGCATATGGAGGTACCCTAAATAGCCATCAAGCCGCAAGTCTTCTCGTGAGGTTGGTGGAAGGCGAAGAGAGGTGGGGGCCCCTGATCTCCTCCAGGATGTTCCCCCTCAAAATTATGGTTAAATCGAGCCAAATCGTACTGACACCTGTAAGGTGCTCAAATCTATGGATAACGACAGACGTAAAATCTAGACCAGGGATCGGCAACCTGTTGGTCCTTAAGAGCGCAATACTAAATTTGAAAATCACCGAGGGCGCATATTTTACAGATAATCAACAGGTATAAATAGGCATTTAAAGAAACAGATTTTTTATAACTTTATTTTGTTGGTGTCATACATAATGATACATATAATTCAGTGTGAAACTTGGGTGTCCATATTTTCAGCTAATTTCTTATAATTGGGGATATATTTAGAGTTCCCGGTCCTTAAACAATTATCTAAATGTGAGTCATTAAGCTTTGTTCGGTATTTTGATTTCAAATATTTCATATTTGAGAACAAAGACTCGCAATTGTATGTTGTTGCACAATATGAATAAATTTTTAGCGCACATTTCCTTAAAATAGGATACTTATTTTCATCGACTAAGTTCCAAAACATTTTATCATTACTATGCGCTTTTAAAATAATATCACTTTGCAAGTTTATTATTTCTAATTCTAGGTCTTCGATATTATGAAGCTCGAAATACACTGAAACTATTTCAAGGACATCATCTTCAGTAACATTGAATGGATTTATGAAAAATCTTAGAACGGATTCTAATGCTGCAAAATCTTCAAATCTAGAAGAAAACTCTTCTATTAGCTTATCTATAATTTCTAAATATGATGTAGCAGTAAAATTTTCATTATTCAAATTTAAACTCTCAACAGTATATTTTATATTTGGGAAATGTGATGATTTTTTCAATAGATGGGATTTCAACAACACTAACTTGCATTTTAATGCATTTACTGCACTAATCATGTCAGCGATATGCTGATTTTTCCCTTGTATTTTTAAATTTAATTCATTCAACTTTGCCGTTATATCTGTTAGAAATCCGAGGTCGATTAGCCAATCCTTATTTTCTAATTGCTCGTAAAATTCGCCTCTTGATGCAATAAATTCCTTTATTTGTGGCAAAAGCATGATAAACCGCTCAAGTATTTTACCTCTGCTCAGCCACCTCACTTCGGTATGTAAAAGAAGATCTGTGAACTGAACGTCTTCATCTTCTAAAAGTAATTTAAACAATCTGTGTTGCATAGCTCCCGATCTTATGGAATTAATAATTTTTGTTACTATCGTAAATACGTGTTGAAAACCAATTGTTTTTGCGCATAACATTTCCTGATGTATGAGACAATGATAAGAAATAAATTTCGGGAATAAGGAATCCTGTCTTCATAAGGCAATAAATCCTTTTTTCTTACCAGTCATCGCTGGTGCCCCGTCTGTTGTAATTGACGATAACTTTTGTACAGGTAATTTTACATCTGTTATATACTTTTTAAAAGTAGAAAAGATATCTTCTCCTCTGGTGCTTCCCTTTAATGGCAAAACTTTAAGGAATTCTTCTTTTGTTGTAAAATCAGAAAATACCAACTTCACGCAAATTGCTAATTGTGATATATTTGTCACGTCTGTCGATTCATCCATCTGTAGCGAAAAGAAAATACAATTTTCCATATCATTTGCTAATTCTGCCTCCAAATTCTCCGCAATTACTTCAATTCTTCTAGTAACAGTTCGTGCTGATAATTGTTTATAGCTGAAACTATTTCCTTTTTATTTTTAAATTCTTCAAAAAGTGAATCAGCAGCTTCTAACATGGCTTCTTTCACTAATTCTCCATCTGTAAATGGTTTTTTATTCTTAGCTAGCAAATGCGATAGTTTATATGACGCAATCATTGTTGCAGTGGTTTAGTAAAAAAAACTTTGCTGGTTAGTTATTGAAGATTTTAAAGAAATAATTTTTTTTCTTCTAATTTCAGAGTTCATTGGATAGTCACTATCAAAATTGGTATGAACGGTCTTAAAATGTCGTTCAATATTACTTTTCTTGGGAATCGCAACACTATTATTACACAACAAACAAATACACTTCCCTTTGTAATCAACGAAACAATATAGATGTTCCCATTCATCGTTAAAATAATATGTTCTTTTTCTTTTACATTTATCCATGAAGGGTTTTAAAAGAAAAGAATTATTTCGGATTACTTGATAGTTTTAAATGCACGGTCTACGCGTGTATTTGAAATACGATCACACACTAACAAAAAATACGTGCGTGCTATTAGATACGCTCAAGATTAGCAAACTGCTAATCTATGCACAATCCTAAACTCAACTGACTACTTGCTGTATATCGCCGTTTGACAAGAGTGAAAAAAAATCAATATTACTATTCAAAATAAGAGACATTGCAACAACCTCTCCCTTCGAAACCTAGTTTTATTCTGCCTAATAAAAAATAGTGATTACACTGATCTAAGCAATAAATTAGAAGCGAGCGCTCTGGCGCCACATAGACAAAACAAAAAGGGAAAGTTTTGCTTCAAGAGTAAGTAAATCGCTCTCGCTATCATACATTTACATTAGTCCAGCGAGGGCGCATTAAAAATCGATCGGGGGCGCCGCGTTGCCTACCCCTGATCTAACCCTTGCCGCGGTGAATTTCAATGGCTTTGATTTGACGATACTGTCGATCAGGTGGCATAAATTACAATGTAGCATTTAAAGGTTGATGAAAGCAACAGTAGCCAACAAATAAATCTTACATATATTATGGAACAAAGCAGAAACAGATTTCACTGACAGAATGGCAAGAGTAACCATTGTTTAGTTATTAGAAAGAGCAACAAGCCGAAGTCCCTTAGTAAGGGTTATGACCTCCCCTAACAGTAGTGGTTGCATGCAACCGTCTGTTCATACTCAATACCAAATTATCCACCAGCTCTTGAGATAAAAGTTGTCAATCCAGACATCTGTTTCAGATGTCTGACGTTCTCTGGAAGATACGATCTTGTTGCCAGACATCTACCCAAAAATTCCACACATGTTCGAAGGGATTTAAATCAAGGAAGCATGCAGGCCAATCCATTCTGCAGATATACTCACTTTCTAGAAACTCATGAACCGCAGATATCTTGTGTGGACATCCACTGTCAACCACAAAAGCAAAGTCTGGACCAATGGCTCATCGGAACACAAACGCTTGTGTGGGCGGACAATTTCATCACAGTAGCAATCTCCAGTAAGGGCCGCTATCAAAAATATGGAGCTCCTTTTATGCATTCAACATAATGTCTCCCCACACAAGTACAACAGGACCACTCCAACGGTCTCTTTTTCAGATATTATCGAGAGGAAACCATGCCCCTACCTCCTCCATATCAACTGACACTGAGAATCATTGCTCAGACTGTGAACAGACTCTTTTCAGTAAACAGAACTCTATTGATCAGATGTCTGTCCATATTTGTGTTCTTGAGAATACTGTAAACAGTGGCACTGATGGACTATTGTTAATGGTATGAAATGTTCTAGATAACGGGCGAATAGGCCACCTTCATGCAGATGTCTGGCCAAAGTAAAATGTGATACCCGTCATTCGGTTGCGAAACGCAGCAGCAGAGCAATGTTGCCAGATGTCAGATTCAGTGTCTTTTTGCCTGCTGAACGGTTTACCGATCATTACTTGTCGTTTTTCTCGGCTGACTGCTCCCAACCTTTCTTACAGCTGTAGGTACCTGTCATAGACTTTAGAAATTCTTGAAATTACCTTTCTGTCAGTTTCACAATCTTGAGCAACACTCGTTAAACTATGTTCTTCAAGCTTGTACCATGTGTATCCTTATGGATCCGATTTCATTTTTCTCTCACAAAAATGTCTGAAAATGCTTTTAAGTTGCTTTTAATATTTAACACGCGCATTCTGTGAGTATGCACACATGTCATCCCCTCTGACGTCATAGAGCTTATATTTACATATGTGTCTGTCACTTTTCTACCGAGATACCTTTTCACTGTGTATTAGTCATAAAAAGCTGTTTTCAATCATTTAATGCCTGTATGTTGAAAAATGCATTTGAGGCTGAAACTTTGTACGCTAGTGTGTATATATACATGGTAGTTTGAGTGCTAAATTTAATTGATAGTTCTATATTATATTTTCTATACTACCTAAATAAAATTTATTAACTTATATCATAGTCTCATAATTAAAATTGCAACACAGACCTAAAAAAAGGTGCATAACATGATTTCCAAGGAAATAAAGAGGGGAAAATTATACATTAACATAAAATATGAGTAATTTACTCATAAATTTCATTACGCATTTTTATTTCTAAATAAAACTTAAGATTTTGCAAATTGGAAACTGATTGTTGCATGTGTCACTTATTACTAATAGTGGACTGTTTAATCCAGAACTGTAGTCAAGTGACAAGGATAATACCTGAGTTTGGTCACAAACTATTAAAACTTCCAGATTAGACCTCTGAAATGCACTTTCATACAGGACAGCCCAACATCCATTAATCCATACAACAATCTTTGATACAACTGATTTAGTCACAATAACTCATACACTGATTACTATGAAATTCTTGATCTAAACTACTGAGCTGCTACTATCCTGAACATCCTTTGCAACATAAACTGTTATTAATGATTTCTTTAGAAATATTTCCAAAGTATAATTCTGTGAAATTCCATGCATCAACTGTATATTATTTTTTTTTTAAAAATATTTTTTTTTGTTAAAAATCAGATTATAAAGTAATAAAATAATGAATCAGAGAACAAGTTTCAGCAGAGAATTAGTCCTATATTAGTAACATTTTGAGAGGAGAAATAAGCACACAAATGAGTGTTAAATACAATTTTAAAAGTTAATGTAATAAAATATAAAACAGTGAAAATGTAAGCTGAAAAGTATCCTGTATTTAGACAATTTAAGTTATTTTAAAATAAGTAAATATTAAAATATTTGGTGTAGTAACTTCAATTTCAAATATAAAGCAAAATAAGGAAATAAAATGTTCTTTGAAATTATTCTATCAGTTGGAAGATGAAAAGATCTAAATACTATTAATGAAAAATAATTAATGCAATGAAAGAAGGATAAAGGATTTTAAAAAGTATTTATTTAAAAACCCCAATTGCCATAGCCTTTAATTTCCAATAAATTAGTTCCTCGTAAAACTGGATGCTTTTTAAATTTTTTTAAACTTTTTTGATAAATTTTCATTTTTATAGCAATCCTTTGTGATTCTAACCAACTATTATAATTAGAATTATCAGACTTCGGTAAATCAAAACATCCAGGTCTTTCTTCAACATCTTCTTCAGCATCATTTGGTAATGAATTTTTCAATGGCCCACACTGTGAAGAGTCATTTAAGAGTTCATCTTCATCCAATTTGTTACTTATAGAATTAGAATCAATTAAGCCACAACTTTTAGTTTCCCTGGTTTCTTCCTCATCTTCAGTAATTTCACTATCACTACTGAAATTTAATAATTCTTCATCGTCTTCAGTAGTTTCACTATCACTACTGAGATTTAATAATTCTTCCTCATCTTCAGTATCACTATCACTTGAATTTAATAATTCTTCAAAAGTTTCAGAACTTTCATCTTTGGAAGGTTTTATGTCTAATTCAGCAAAATCATCTTCAATAATTTTGTAAGAGATGTTGTCATTAAAAGAAACATTCTTTGTTTGATTATTCAACCAAAATTTCCCACTATTTTTTGACTTATTTTTCAAACAACTTTTTAAAACTTGTATTGTTCTTTGCAAAACATTTTTAGATTTTTTATCAGAAAGTTCTGTTTTTTTCAAACTTTTATTATTACTAATCTTCGATGAGCATTCTTCAACTATATCTCCAACAAGTTCTTCAGATGATAAATCGGTTTTAGTATTATCAATAATCTCAGGTTCAGATAATCTAATTTTTTTTGTTTCCTTCGTGTCTTTTAACTCTATTTTCCTTTTTTTAACAGTTGCTTCACTTTCTGTTGATTTTCTGTCAGTGTCCATACACTTTGGTTCTTCTTTAAAACTGATATTTACTTTGGATATTTTGCCTAAAATAGAAAAAAATATAAAAACCGTCAATTTTAGTTAGTTATTTGTAAAGTTTCAATATATATATATAAATATAACACACACAAAATAATAATAAATATATAATAAAATATTCATATTATTACTGATCTTCGATGAGCATTCTTCAACTATATTTCCATCAAGCACTTCTTCAGATGATAAATTGGCTTTAATATTATCAATAATCTCAGGCTCAGATAACCTTTCTTTTGTTTTCTTGCTGTTTTTTAACTTTTTCCTTTTTTTGCGAGTTGCTTCACTTTCTGTCGACTTTCTGGCAGTGTCTATACACTTTGGTTCTTCTTTTGAACTGATATTTGCTTCGGATAATTTGCCTAAAATGCAAAAAAATTATAAAAATTATTAATTTAACTCAAGAATCCTTTCTTCAGTTAGATATTTATAAAAAAAAGATATATAAATAATATATATTTTATCTATTAATACTTAAAATAATACTTATATAATAAAATAATCATAATATTATTACTGATTTTCAATGAGCATTCTTCAACTATATCTCTATCAAGTGCTTCTTCAGATGACAAATTGGTTTTAGTATTATCAATAATTTCAGGTTCAGATAACCTAATTTCTTTTGTTTTCTTGGTGTTTTTTAACTCTTTTTTCCTTTTTTTACGAGTTGCTTCCCTTTCTGATGATTTTTTGTCAGTGTCTATACACTTTGGTTCTTCTTTAGAACTGATATTTGCTTCAGATAATTTGCCTAAAATAGAAATAATTATAAAAATCATTAATTTAACTCAAGAATCCTTTCTCAATTTGGATATTTGTAAGGTTTCAATATATTACACTTAAAATAATCAATACATAATAAAATAATCATAACATATATGTGAGATCAGAGTTGGCTAGACAGATTGTTCCAAAGGACTCAGCATGGTGACTTATTTGTATGCTAATTGTTTTAGGGGAGTAGCAGCTCTATGGAGTGAATGCAAATGAAGCGAATTGCATCTATGTGCAGGAAGACTATAAAAGAAGAGCACAAGTAGAATTCTATGACTTTGGATGTTGCCAACTTCTCCATGATGAAAGATGTGATTTAAGGATGTATCGAATTGCAGATGGTTCCAAGATAAGAGAAGCTATTTGCTGCTATTGGCATCTCCACGACAGAAAATCTTACCTCTTAATAATGGTTTTTATTTTACTCTTGTATTTTTAAATAAATTACTATTTTAAATTGGGCCTCAGAGTCAGTTTTACATATATATATTATTATTTTAAATATTTAAATGAATTACATATATACAATTCCTTTAAATACATACAGACACATTACATTTTTTCCATAATTTTATCCAATAAAATTAAATTATATAAACAAATAATGATAAAACAAATATTGAACTTCAGTAATATGTTCATTTTAATATTATATTATTCTTCAATAATAAAAAATAAATAAAAAAGTTCATGCAAATTAAAATAGTCATTTTTTTATGTATTAATGAATTAATAACAAAATAGAAAAATATTAATTTTTTAAGGGGTCACCCAATGTAATAAAGAGACACTTGGGGAAGTGATTCTTAACTAAGTTCACTAGTTAGTTAAAACACAGTTGTTGAACAAAACAAACAGTTACAAACATAACTAGAGGATAAAATATTTAGTACAGAATAAAAAGGATCGGAGTACATGCTCCATTATCCTTACAGTACCGAAGCTTAGCCATAACTGAATATTGTTCTATCTGCTAGAAGGAGTGAAAGTTTTTTTGCTGTTAATATGGGAGTCTAAATAAAGGGTGGTCAAAATTTTAAAAAATATATTACTCATAATTTTATAATTTAAGAATATTTATTTATATATCTATCCTTTTTCATGATGCATACTGAATAGCTTGATGTTAAATCACACAATTTGGTACAGAATAATCTTTCAATGATAGTTTAAAAATCAAGAAATATTATCATAAATGAATTGATAGAAGATGCAAAAAGTATTACAAAGAAAATGTATTTTGATTTTTTTCACTCTTTTTAAGAAATAAAATTTTATTAAAATATATTTTGTTAGCATAACAATGAAAGTAAAAAATTAAGTATTGAATGAAAAATAGTTCACCATGCTAAAATCGTAAAACTATTTTCATAATCACTCACCCACTGTAAGTTCAATTTTTTTTTTAATGCAAACCAAATTCAATAATTAGTAAATTAAACAAATTCACTTTCCAAAAATAATCATAAAAATTCAATCCTGCATCTTTTTTTAAATGCATAAAAATAAAATTAAGAGTAATTAATTCTATTTCAGAAACATAGATAGTAACCACACAAAAAATTCAATACTTTTGGCTTGCTTATGATTGTTAGAATTTCTGGTAAGAGCACTTTCAATAAGAATTTGATTTTTAGTACTAACTTCACTTAAGTAATTCTGGTATGAGTTAATATTTTTAATGAAAAATAGTTTGCTTCATACTGTATAAATTTGAAGATTTGACAAAAACTGATTCACGCAAGGACTTTTATAAGATAACAGATAGTCATAAATTTTAATAATCTATAAAGTCCCAACTACTTTTTCCACTCATTCTTTTTCAGAAGTTTATAAAAACTTTCTTCACAAAAGCACAAAAATTTGCACAAAAATTACTTTTAGCAGCAAAAACATAAAAAAAATGATTTAGGTATATGATAATTACTAACTGCAAATAATCCTTTTAATTCAAAAGAATTTAAGAGATTTTGTAGTTAAGTTGGCTTTATAGGTACAAAAATCATATTTAGCCAAGTTGCAACATTTACTTTAAGAAAAAATATATATGTTACCTTGGCAAAACTCTGCATATAAAAGAAAATAACCCAGAGAGAGGGAGTGAGCAGCAATTGGAAGGTTCAAAAATGGAAAGAGACCACAAAACTCTGCATATAAAAGAAAATAACACAGAGAGAGAGAGAGTGAGCAACAATAAGAAGGTTCAAAAATGGAAAGAGACCACCCTGCATTTCAGAAGTGTGTGACCCAATTATTTACCAAAGAAAGCCTGCTCAATAAGAGAAAGTAAAGAGATCCTTCAATCACCTCAGACCCATAAATTCCACACTTAAAGCTATCACAACTAAGGGAAACATTTTTCACCATTTTAAAATCGATGAAGGTCGTATTTAATTATAACTTTATCCACATTTTTTATACACAATGTCAAAATGTATCGTATGCTAAGAATTCAATTATGTGAATAGGAATGGGGTTTTTTTAGGGGGGGGGGAGAGAAATGTCAAATCAATTAGTACCAATGATAAAACATTCACAGGCTGCTGTATTCTTATTATTTAAATATATTACTGAATTTTCTCACATGTTTTATGTTATTTGGTAAGTATAATTTTGTGCAATAATGAAGTATATTTACATATATATATATTAGAACAAATGAAAACTAATGCCTGATAAAACTACACATTGATCCAAATAGAATTGACCTAAAAATCTACACATTGATATGCATTTTTCTCATGATTTTTGTTTATTTTACATCCAAACAAACTAAAATAAACAGTTACATACTAATATTTACTCTAAGTAACCTAATGATTCTTTTAAGAGTTTTAAAAAAAGCTGCCCTCTGGAGTAAAGACTGAGGGAATATGCATTCATATCCTCATTTATAAACTTTCATCTCAAAATCCTCTATGTTTATGTAAATTTAGTTCAAATTTGTGAAGTTTCTGTAATTAATAATACTTAAAAATATACTTTAAACAACTTGAAGTTCCTCCTTTTAGTATTATTATTGAATTATAAATACATAGTGTTTTAATAACCTTTTATTTTTACTTTTGATTTCCTATATTATCCCTAGTAAGAAACTCATAAATTATGTCACTCTACTTAAGATTTTTTAAATAATTCAACTTTTCTTGATTTCAAATGATTTACTTAAAGGCTTTTGAGAAAACAAAACAAAGAATAACAACTTTTACTAATTTGTACCTCTTTTATAAACAAGGGCATAAGACTTTTGCAAATATCCTCAGCATATATTCAACATTTTTTTCACTCAACACATACTGAAGATAAACACACGAAGTAGAAAAGCACATTTTACCAAAAAGTAGTTCCATATAAGAGAGAAGATAACTAACTTGTACAAAAGACTGATAAATATGCAAAGTACAAGATAAGTAGTAATGGTAAAGTACAAGGTAATGTAATTGTTTCAATGCAATTTACCATTAGAAAGAATATTTCAGTTGAAAGATTTTTAAATTATTCTTTTTGATTTCTAGAAACCTAAACCCAATGTAGGGGTAAGGTACAGATTTCACAAAACTAATTTGTAGTGACTGAGGATAACATAATAACATATATTTAAGCTTTCAATTGTGGTAACAAGTGTTTTACAAACATTCTGCGAGCTTATAGTAACATAAGTGATATCACTTTTACAATAGACTACTTTCATGCATCTTACATAAGTGATATTAAAAGTTTATCATGGGGGGAAAAAATTTTAATTGGAAAAAATATTTTATTTAGAGAAATTTTCTGATAGAATTTAAAAGAATATATTTATTTAAGTCCATTATATAGTATAAGTTTAAAAATATTTATATATCACAAATATACATTGGTCCTTGTTAACATATAATTCAGTAAAATGCAAATCTGCTTAACATGCAGTTTTACCATAGCTCCCTTTGTTTATGATATCACTCCTAAACATTCAAACACTATCATTCCTATTTTTCATTTCATGAAAAATAGGAATTCGTTTTTTAACCCTTTTTTTCTAATGATGTCTCAATTTCTTGTTAAGGGCCGATATTAATATTTTCTTCCTACTTAATACATATGAATTGTCACTTTATAAATATAAAAATGAAATGTTTCAGTTTATATTATTATTATTTTTTAAATCAAGATGTGACGATCAGTGAGCTGTACATATTCTGTCTAGATCAAGTTTTGAATTAAAAAGATTTTTCTGTTATAAGTGAGTTTCATAATAGGAAAAATGTTAAAAAGAGTGTAAACCACAGCCAATAAAAAACAATCACCCTCCAATAGAGGACTGATTGATAAAACAAACTTATTTTCAAATATTTTGAAAGTCACAGTAGTTATATTTCTTTCATGACAAACTGAAATCGCATAAGAAATTCACATCATTGTTGGAAACTTGTACTAGAAATATTAATGTGACTCATAGTTAACTTAATTGAAGTTTAGTAACCATCGATTCCAACAACTGCATATTAACAGGATCAGACTACAAGGTGTGACACAAAAAAAAATGAGACAAAGTGTGTATCTTGAAAAAAAGAGTGGATTTGGAAACAACTGTTTTGGTGATGTCATATAACACATCTCTTCTATTCATGTGGCCAGTTTTGCCTTAATCGATCACGCCAGTTGGGCGTACTGCATGATTGAGTGAACACGTGCAACTGTATTCTGCCGGGAAAATGTTGAATCAAAAAAAAACATCAAGTTTCTTATGAAACTTAAGAAATCAGCAATGAAAACATTTCAAATATTATCCAAGGCTTATGGAGATGAAACTTTGTCTAGTGCACATGTATTTGAATGGAATAAGAAGTTTTCAAGGAAAAAGGTCAGTGTGGGAAGATGAACCTACTGGGTGCCCAAGGTCAGTAATTACAGACTAAAACATAAGACAAAATTTGTGATATGAGTCGATTCCCACTCACATAAGTGGTAAGAATGTTAATCAACACTACTGCATTGAAGTACTAAAAAGAATTCTGTAAAATTTATGAAAAAAGGCCAGAATTGGGAAGTGATGGATGGCTGTTGCACCAAGACAATGCATTCGCTCACATGGCCCTATCTGTCAAGCAGTTCCTGACTAGCAAAAACATTACTGTGATGGGGCTTCCTCCTTATTCACCTGATTTGGCTTTATGCGACTTTTTTTTTTATTTTGTACAGTTAAATCTTACTGAAAGCGAACCCCTTTTTACCTCAGTTGAATAAGTTCTGGCAAAAACGGAAAATCTCCTAAAGGGACTTCCAAAAGCTTTGTTCCAGAACTGTCCCAGTATTGGCAGCACCAAATGCAGAAGTGTGTGAATGTTGTTACCTTGAAGGTGATACTGTCACAGAGAACTAATTCTGTAAGTACAATAATTTATTAGACTAGTCTCGTTTGTATGTGTGTGTGTCACACCTCATATGTTATGTGTTCCACAGTTCTTTTATAAATACTTAACTTAAAAATTTCTTAAGAATTTTATAGTATGAAAACTCGTATGTACAAAAAATATTAACCTATTTTTTTTATTTCCTTTCAAATAAGTATTCACGCATTTGTTTATTGTTATTTATAATTTTAAAAAAACTATCTTTGAAAATTGAACATTTAGAAAAAGGTTTATGATTTTTATAAATTTATACATTCAGTTGCATTTATAGATCTTTGCCCTGAAAATAATGCTAAATTTTCTTTAAAGTATTGCATTATTTCAATCTATGAACCTGAAAAAAGGTAAAAATCTGATTCACATTTCCCCTTTAAAAAAAAATATATATATATATACATACATCACTCATCCAACTGTATAAGATGCATTCATTCAAAGTAATTATAAGACTATTTTACATAGAAATACACATAAGAAGTAGTTATATGTGGAACCAAAGCAATTTACTAACAACAACATACAAAACAGGACATATAATTTCCTATATTGTAATAAGAAAGGACGGGGGAAAGTAGAAGCCATATTTCTATTACAAAATCTTTCCTAAAAACAATTTTCAAAACACTGACATAATTTTGTGGAATATGATTTAAAGATTAATTTATATGAAGTAGTAAATACAATAACATCAAGAATGGTTATATTCTTATAAGTTTCAGGACTATATTTCTTAAAATATAGTGTTATTAAAAAAACTTACATTAGGCCATACATTTTTCTTTCATAAATTAGCTTTAAAAGACTAAAGGAAAAGGTATTCGATAATTTTTAGGTGAAAGAATTTGGGGGGGGGGGTGATTATTCTTTAAAAGAATTTTACATATTCTTTAATCTAATATATAAAATTCTCATGTCATAGTGTTTGTAGCCAAACTCCTCCGAAACAACTAGACCAAATCTTATGAAATTTTGTGCGTATATTCAGTAGGTCTGAGAATAGAACATAAACTATTTTCCATTCCGATATTGCAATTAGTTGAGAAGATATTAATTAAAAACCTTAAAATGCTAATTGTTTTACTCCTGAGGGTTGTTTATTTGGCTAAACTTCAATTCCGTTTTGGCAGAGCGAAGATCCCCACTTTTTTGGCCATTTTAAAACAGCCATCCAATTTTTGCTTTTGAAATCAGACAAAAAATAATTACAGAATCGGAAAGATAATTTATTTCGCCACAATACGGTATAATATGAATAATACTTACTATTTTAAGATTTTTTTTAAAAAAAGTTAAAATTGATGCGTTTTTATGAAAATTATTTCTAAATTGTTGCATATAAATTTATTTTCGTGTAATGAAAACGATATTCTACACTAAATAACTTAAAGCCTTTTTCTTTTAAAACCAATCATTTAAAAAATAAAATGCACAAAACTTTTTTTTGTACAATTCTTCGAAAAATTGTCAAAATTTTTAACTCAAAATTGAATAATTTCGTTATTTATTGAGATAATCATGCGAAACTTTTGCTGCGTTTGTAGAATAATGTTATCACACTTCTGTGCAAAGATTGAAAAATTTGCTTAAAAATTACGGATTTGTAAAAAAATTTGTGATTTTCGTAAATACTGTTTTTGCGAGAAATAATTTAAACAGTATTTTTTTAACATTTTTTATTTAAAAGTGCTTCGTTTTTGAAATTAATGTGTGAAGTTTGAAAGCATTAACGAAAAAATTAAGCCCTAAAAAATAAAAACTTTAATAAAAAATACGCAATTTTACAGTTAGCCAAGCCTTGGCGTCGAAAAATGGTTTCGCGCCAAATAGCTTTTGAAACTTCTCATCTAACTAAAGGGTTACACCAAAAAGTTCTGACTTAAACATGAGAAAATCAGCAAATTTGGCAAGTAAAAAAAAATGCGAGTGAAAAAGTTATTTTTGGTTCAATTTTCGTCATTTTTTCTTTATATAATTTTCAAAATTAAATCATTATTGATGTCAGATTAAGATGAAAGAATGTATTCAATACATTTCTGAGATTCATTTAAAATATTTATTTCTATCAAATCAGTGATTTAAAAAATAAAAAGCCAAAAACTTTTTTGAACAAATTTTAACAAAACACTCAAAGTTACTTAAATCAATCGTTTAATAATTTCTTTTTTATAAAGATAATTGCATGAAACTTTTTCCCATGTGTCAAACATTTCAAAAAATCCTCACAATTTTACTTCAAGATTTAAAATAGTAGTGAAATTTTGTCATTTGAAAATTTTCTACTTTTCTGTCTTTTTTCAACATACAACTATTTTTAAAAAGGCTACATTTTCATTTCCGGGGGCTAAAAAATTGCAACAAAAGAATTTAAAAGTGAGTGAGTGATTTATAAATCGCACTGTTTGCGGGTTTTTGCCGACAGACCTGGAAATTTTCAACCATGGTGAAGTGACGAGGACGACACCTGAGCTTTCACCCGTCTCTCCTAATTACCACACCAACGCAAGAACAAATTTCAAAAAAGGGAGTTTTAAAGACATAGTTACTCTCATCGCGCGCATACACACACATAAGTGCTATCGACCTGAGAGAAAAAGGAAATTACCCTGGGGATTAAGTTATTCACTCGGTAAAAGCCCGTGCAACGCAGGGCCTGGGGAGAGGAAAGAAACAAAGAAGTCAAAGTAATTTCGAAAAATATTATTGGATGTGCTGATTTTCTGAAGAGAAGGGAAATGTTAAACGAGAAAGTCATGATGCACACTCCCGGGCCATGCACTCACATCGTACGCGTCACACCTACACAGAAGTGCTGGCGTCAGAAATAAAGGAGGAAATTAACATGGGGATTAAGTTATACCCTCGGTAAAAACCTGTGCAACGCTGGGCCGGGTCAACTAGTATTAAATATTATCTTCTGATGTTTTGCCTGTAATTTTGCAGTTAAGCAGAAAAAGTGGTGATCATTCTTAAAATAATCTGATGACCAATTACATTGCTAACTATCAAAACAAGACTCAGTAGTTTAGTTCATATTCAAAAAATTTAAGCCTGATAAATATTTTACCTCTTTTTTACTTAACTCTAATATGTGAGAAATACTAAAAATAAAATATAAATATATGAAAACTAAATGCATATTTTATATTTTAAGGAATACATGTTTTGGGCATAGGGTTCAATATAGAAAAAAATCTTGAAATCACACATGGAACTCAAACAAAGACTTACCAAACTTATTTTTTAATTTGTGGGCGAAGTAATCTGTCATGTTAAGTTCACTTTTAAAAGCTATTAAATCATCTGAGGAAACATCATCAGAATGATTGCTTACACTAGTGGGAGTAGTTTCTTCAGGAACAGATTTCTAAAAAATAGTTTTAAAAATAGGAATTAAAAGTTTTTTTAATAATTCACAAGAATCATAATTTATTTTTAATTCAGAAGAATGAACAACATCATATATAGCCTCAACATAATATTTTATGCATCTATCAAAAAATGCAAACATTTCTAGTACGTCATACAGTGTAAAATCAAATATAAATTTTTAAAAATCAAAAACGATTTTACATTTATACTGCATTTATTATTAAAAATTACAAAATAAAAATTTCTTAAATAACACATATATGTACCTGAAAGAAAAACATTTTAAAATTTACAAAAATAATGTATCACACAGCATATAACTAAAAATGTTTTTCAAATACACAATAATATAAAGACATTAAATACAGTGGTGGCCAGAACTGAGAATACTTTTTAAATTTGTATATTTTAAAAATTTTGCGTGCTCATAAAAAAATTGACTGTTTCCTGTAACACAAATATTTATGTATCATTAAAATGTAAATTGAATGCTAATTTAAAACAAAAGAAAGGAATTCAAACACTTTTAAGCATTAAGCTTTCATTTCTTAAAAGTTTCATGATTAATCATATTACATTATGTTTTGTATTAGTAGATGTCAATTCTAGGATACAGCATCAAAATTATATTTCATTGACTAGACAAATACATAGTTTTTGTTTCATTAATGTATGGTATCACTATGCAATTATATCCTAATTACTTTTTATTTGATTCATAGTGCATCTGAAAAAATAGCAGATTTTTTTTTTTTGTCAAAGTTTTCTGGCAAATTCAGTTAATATTAAACCAACATTTACATATCTTTGCTGTGTGGCACAAATTGCATCCTTTAGAAAAATATATGTAGAATCACTAAAAAAAATAGAAACACACCACTAATAGAAGGTAGCAGTTTGGTTCCAGAAGTTATTCAAGTACTTTGCAGCATTTCATATAAATTCAACTATCTGCAGCTGATTTACCCCATCTCCCGACATTAATGCATTATACATCGCACATACTTTTAACCTTCACTTTCAAATAAGGGAATTTTACACACTCAAACCAAGTAATTCATCTTCATTGGTCTCCCATCCGGTCAATATGTTTTTCTAACACTGCAGCATATTAACCTTTTCGTGACAAAAAAAAGACGCAAATACCTGCGCACCTCTAGGGCTGGAAGTTTCTTTCGCGAGTATCATTCACAGGCTCTAGAGGGTTTATTGTAGTTAAAGCCAAAATCCATAAAAGTACCGAAGTATAAATGCATTATTTAATATTGTTCTGTTTTTATACAAATAGCATATACTTTATATATTTCATATTTACATATTTTATTTACTTCAGCTATTCAAGTTTTTAAACATTTTACTGTCTGTATTTATTTATCACTTAATGACTCTTAGTTAGATTCTAGTTCAGAATCAATTTTGCATCATTCAGATATTCCAACTTCATTTAAACATTTTCAATGCTTCAACCTTTGTAAAAGTAAAAAAATAAAATTGTCTACCAGATCTAATTATCCATTAAAAACTAGTCTACAAACCCAAATTAAATGCTCTGGTGAAAACAAAGCTCTCATCTTTAATATAAAAAAAAACCATGTGTTCATTTCAAGAGCATTCAATTCGGAAACATTCCATCCCCCTAATATTTACAAATCAAAATCCACATGCGAGTAATATTTCTCTCATTTCAAGTAGAAGGTCAGATCTATAAGTATCTAAAATCTTATGAACAAATAATGCCATCTATTGCCAAAAAAACTGAGTTTTCAAATGTTCTGTGCCAGTGGCACACCAATGTGATGGTCGGCCCTGGGAGGAGAAATGCTCTGGCAAGCATACACACCGTTCGGGAACTGTAAGTGTTTCACGATGGCGTGTATACATGACAACGGGCTCAAAGGGATTAAGAAATAACTTTTTTCTTGGAATATTAGCTCTATGTTCAAAAATTTGTTTTTCTTTGTTTCGCTCTTGAATTCACACTAACATTAACAGCACTCAAGTTACTTCTGGTGGCCTTCTTCAAAAAACCTTTTTTCTGTCAATACGGCTATTTTTATTCTGTCATCCACAGCTTTAATATAATTTTTTCATTCTTTTACCTATTTCTTACCTATTTTATTTTCTAACAAACAAAATTTATGTGCACCATAAATATTTACATTTCCATCATTTTGCATGAAACAAAATTTTTGCTCAATAACAACAACCTTTGTTTTTTTCGTGGGTGACCAATCATTTTTTCTTGTTTTCTGTATTCTATTATAAGAAGTTATTTATATATTTACATTTATCAATTTTTTATCATTTAAGAAGAAATATTGGTCTTGTTAAATACTATAACAAGCTATCCAGTTACGATCACTTCAACAAAACTTCAACTTACCTAAACTACTACAAGAGCCAGCAAAGGCTTAACAAGAAGAACCCCTTCAATGAAACCCCTTCTGGGTGTTCTTAGTAAAGATGTTAAGAGTCACTTAATTAAAAGCATCCTAAATCCAGGAGAAGGACTCCCCAGAGTCTATTTCTGCTACAACTTCCCTTCTACAATATGAAAAAATGACCTTGTAAAGGAACACCTCAAACAGCCGACTTTGGAAGTTATCAACAATATTCCTACCAATATCATTAAACTTTACACTGATGGAAGCAAAATCAGTGAGTTTACAGGAAGCGGCATTTACATTGAGACCGCTAGAAGACAACTTACTCTTAGCCGACGTAACCCTGACTCGTGTTCAGTCTTCAGAAGTGAATTAATAGCCATCAATGAAGGACGAGCTAGTAAAGTCTGAGAGAGACTTAGATGATCTCTGGATTTAAATGGATAGTTGAAGCTCACTGCAACATCTGAGCAACTGGTACCATATTGGAGATAAAACTAGTCTTTCCATTTAGACCAAGTTAAAACATATTTCAAAGAATCACGAAATCCATGCCCAGTGGATCCCATCGCATGTTAACATCCACGGGAACAACCTAGCAGACAAATTGCGAAAGAGGGCTGCAAACAACAAACTCCCACTACTCATTCTTTAACTTCTCAGAAATTCTACACACTTTAAAAATTAGATTTCACTAATGAATGGATGAAGCCTCCTACTCAATACTGGTACCAAAGTAAAATGCACGGTTTTATCTTTCCCTCTTCCTTGATAGAAGCTCCTCCACTACCATTGCACATCTTGCTAGTGAACATATAAATAGTCTTTTGTGGGAATACTAAAACCTTTAAAATGTGTAACAAATGTAATGCTCAACAGTCTTCCCCCCCAAGATATTCTGAACTGTCTGGGCCTTTCTCGAGAGGATCTTTATACTTCTCCAATTTTTGTCCTCGATTTCATCAGAAACAACGGACTTATTGATCTATCCTGACTTTGTCAGACCTTGGAAGATTAGTAACAGCAACATGAACATAATTATAAGTTATTGTAAGTAAAATGCAAATAAAAATTCAAAAATTATCAAAAACAATAAAAAATTTGTATTGCCCACAAACTACATTTCTTTGCAGGACAAATTAAATAAAATATAAAACTGTATTTCAGAGATAAATTTTAACTTTGAACTTAAATCTCATAATTCATTGGTTATCAAAACAATGATTGCAGTACAATAATGAAACTTTGCATTGTAATTATAATCTACTCTCCTAAATTTGTTCTTTTTAGAATAATTTTAATAATTAAGGTATTTGACTTATGTACTTTGTTCCAATCAAGGATAAATTTACTTCTAAATTATGTATAAACATTTACTTTATATGAAACAATTCATTTTTTATAAGCATGTAGAACTAAAAAAATTATTTTGAAAAGTATTTAAAACTTTATACCACCACAGTATTGTACATTTTTTTTTGTCTACTTTACTTCTATAAAAATAAAATAGAAACATATTGAAATTGCCATATTTATAATCAACAGATAAAAATATCAACAGATTTTTTAAAAAAATCATGTTCTTATAGCCAAATTATTGAAGTGAAAACTTCTTTAGCGGCGTTGGGCACTTTTTGGTAGGGCAAAATCTTATGGGTTCGCGTCACCGACATGCTCTGACTGGCGCACGCGCAGTGTGCTGTTTGCCTTAAGACACTTTTTGAATGGGTGAAATCTTGTGTGTTCGCGTCACCAAGATGCTTATAGCAGTATATCTGTAGCTATACAGCTGACGTATAGTGCTGTGTATATCTTATAAGTGAAATTCAATGGATTTAGTGAAAAGTTCAATGTGTATATACTGTGCATTGCTCGTTGCGATTTCGAGAATGGGAAATACATATTAATGTGTGGTTGCCATTTATATTTCGCCTGGAAAATCTATGAAACAGATACAATATTTTTTATTCGAAAATTTGATTTATACAAAAGAAGGTTCTGAAATACTCGAAAAAGATTTGGCAAAAAATATATTGTACCGATTATTTTAAGTGGAGACTTCAATATTAACTTTGCAGATGATAAAAATCCACCACTAATTGAATTTCTAAATAAAACACTTAATTTAAATATGTCCAATGATCGAAAACTCAGTACTACAAAATATAAAACGACGATCGATGCGGTTTTTACGCGATACTTAAGATAAATTTGAATCAAACATTTTCCTTTCTTACTTTAGTTACCATAAGCCTATTGTATCTTTTTAGAACTAAATGAAATAATTGAAAGTACAAAAAGTCTAAGTATTGTTGAAATTAATGATGACAATGATGCAAACAATTAAAATAATGTTAAAAATCAAGTACATTGAAATTTAAATGCAAATACTATCCATAAATAATATGATTGTACATTAATTGTTATTTCAATTCAATTGTATTTATATTTTGTCATGATCCCTTACAGCCCGTAACACATTTGAATAATAAAAAATCATATAAACATGCATTTAGTTGTTGCTCGGAGTGTCAATAGATGTCAAAACCAGATTGATGTTGATAATTTTAATTCAAACATTATGAAATTTTAAATTTTAATACTAAAAGTGCTAAGTTTCACTTCTATCTGCAGTTTCTATAACTGCCAATTTTTATTAGCTTCCATGTGAATATCCTTTCAATCTTAAATATACTTTGTTTTTTATATATAACGTATTTATTATGTGTATATATATAAAATATATTTATCATAACAAAATTATTGAATTAAGAGATTGCATACTTTTAAACATGCAATACATTCAATATTTAAATAATCAAGCTCAGATAGGAAATTGTTGATGAAAACATGTGTTACTAAAGATACATTACTAAAATCTCCTCTTACTACATGTATCCCTCATTATAAAACCAGCTATTTAAATCAAAATTTAAAAAGCAAGAAACTGTTTTTAAACAAAGGGTCTAAAGAACAAATAGGAGGATTTTGATTTAAGTAATTTGAAATGGAGATATGGGGTTTGGAAACTTATAAGCAGTTTATATCTTGCATAAAACCTGCTAGACTATAAAAATCATCATCAAATCTGCACTACTAGATTTGATGATGCCAGTAGATAGATCCAAAACCTATGAAACCATTCTCAAAGGTAAAAATATTCCAGAGTCTAAGTTATCTGAATATTAGCATACAGAAATAATACTAAAATTGCAGATGCAATTTAGAGATTCAAACAAATAAATAAAATTATACTGTTACAAAAAATGTAAATATATTTGAATGTGCTTTAAAATGTGAAATATCAAGTATAAGAAAAACTTTTAATGAAAACAGAGTGTGAATTGCATGCACAAATTTAGTAACGGAAACTCAGAAAGTAATCGATGTTTCAAGAGAAATTTTTGTTGCCAAACTTTAGACAACTTAGCAATATTTAACTTGAAGGTGGTTTTCATACCTAACTATTTTCAATTTTTTTTTCTAAGTTTTCTGGAGGTTTCACAACTATAACAGCAAAACAGTTCATGATATGAAACCTAAGGTTATTTGCTAAAAAAGACAGATTAGGAGGGTTTAATTTCAGTTCTGAATGATTAAGCTTACAGTGGCTACCCCTTAATCCAGCTATCAATATGAGTCGTATTGTGAAAAGTATCTTTGACAGTTGAAAACTATTACTTCATAAATAAATTTTTTTTGTGTTGTCAAGTATACTGTTAATTTTTCCATTTACCTTAAATTAATGGTTTTAAACAATACTCCTAAATGGCCTACTGTGCCCAAATCAGTATAAGTGACCTTGGGCACTGAGGTGCATGAGTAGACATTCCGGTCAAGTGGTTAGTCTGACGCGAAACCCCCAGTATTTAGCTCCTAAGCAGAAGCCTGATACTTATTTATCGACCCACTGAAGGGATGAAAGGCTTAGTCACAACCTTGCCCAGTTCAGGATTTGAGCCCCGGATCCGTGGCTTGGAAGAGTGATTCACTACCAGGTTTTAAACAATATGTTGCTTGAATTTCACAAAAGTGGAATGTTAACACCATCAAAAATTTACACAATTATTCACGGATAACATACACAAAAAGTAATAAAAACTCACTGCTTCTGATTTTAGAGTCTTTGAAATAAATATACCATCCATGTCCTTATCAGAGTATCGACTGACATCCTTCCCTTTAATAAATTTCTGGTAACTAAAATGAAAGAGAGAAATATGTAATAAATAGCTTTTTGAAAATCTAATTTTAAATCTATCCTGACAAAATGTTTACTTAAATTAACAATTCATTTAATTACATTAAAAAATATAAACCAAATTTTAAAATGCAGCAAATTTTTAATCAAACAAAATCAAAAAAGGATGAAAACATTAAATATATTTTAATTCAAAATTATCTAAAAATAAAGAAAAGAATTAGCATTGAACTTTTCTTTATCATAACCAAAAATAAAAGTTACTATAATTTATTTTGTATCACATCTCTTAAAATAGCAACATTTTACAGCCCAATTTAATACAAATATAGCTATAACTTTTATTCATTTTCTTTCATACCTAGTATAGAATTTTTTAAGGTGCTTATTGCCAGTTAAATTACTACTTACTTTTAGAGCTTTTAGCTTTAAAATTTAGAAAGTTTCATACACATAGCAATTAAATACTGCATAATCTATAAAACATGGTCAAAACTAGAGGGTTTAATGTGTAATAGTAATATTTTGTAATACATACAATGAAAAAATACTTAAATAAAAAATATATACTTTTTAGATATTATTTATCATTCATCAGAAAAACACACATATATATAGCTCTTAATTTAACATACAGCTAAACAAATTTTACTTCATGTAAGAGGTACTGTTAAGTAAAGGATGGAAACATCTCAACACTGAACGGGTGAAAACGCTTGTGACATGGCTCCGGCCACACCCTTTTTGGAGTGCAACTGTTTGTGTAGTGTGAGGGTGAAAAACAAAGAGCTTTAGCAGTCCATTTGTGTTGTGTTTTTTGAGTCGTGTCAATTCATTTAGAGACACAGCTATCGACCACTTTTAGTGCTAACAGGTACAATTTTTTTCCCGAGTGCCAACTGACTACTTAAATTCAAAACAGTTATATATACACTTTTACTTTCCCACTTTTAATATTAAGCAACAAAGAAAAATATATAAAAAACACAAATTTTTATATTTAGTGTACATATAAAGGAGCTAAAATACCCTTTCTTCAACATGGATTAAAGTTTTTAAAAATAAAACTCAACAAACCAGTTAGCAAACATAAATTTTTTTTAATGAGTACCAAACCTAATGTAAGATAATATATTTCAAAACTTGCAAAAAAACAATTTTTTTTTTTAACTGAACCATCTGTTGAATAATCTTCAGCGAATGACAATTTGATCTATAACAGAATGATTTAGCAATAGTATATTTTTTTTTAACTAAAATAGAAAATGATGGAATGAAAATACAGAAACAAATTATAACAAAAGTAAGTAAACAGTAATAAATATCAGCATTACTCTGACTCAGAAACAATTAACCTGAAACTAATAACCCAATTTAGCTTAGAAATAAAACTATCATCAACCATTTTATAATGTGCTGTCTTAAATGATGTATACCAGTCAGACTTCCACAGGAAAAAAAATTACATTAGTATTAACTCAAATCAAAAAGCTTAATAAAACATATTTAGCTTTGATTTCTCCACAACAATACAAACAAACTATCAATAACACTACCAAGAAAGAGCAGAACATACTGTGTTGCCAAAACTAAAATTTAGGTTTTGATTTTGCAATTAATCGCATGAAAAAGAATTAACATTCCGGTTCAAAGAACAAATGAATAAATATAATGTTTATAGAGTGATGATTAAAATAATGAAGAACAAATCTCCAAAAAACTTTGTGAAGAATGCATCATCATACACAAATTTAAAGCACGACATGAAGTGATAAAAAAAAATATTTCAACATTGTAAAAGAAATTTTGAGAATATGGTTTGGAGGTACACTGTTATCCACAGTTTATGTAAAAAGCTTATTGATTAATAATGTTACCAGTCTTTCCATTTGGGGCAAAGATGTATAAATCTTCTGACTTATGAATATACAACATTACAGTTTTCTAAGGGGAGAAAAAAGGATTTCTCAGCCGAATGATCTGAAAAAATTGTCCTTGAGCTTTGTTAGTGCTCGTAGTAAAGGACAGACAAATCGGGAATTTAAATTTTTTACATTGGACCATATAATGGAGTGATAGGATCAAAATACCTTTACCAATGATTGATCCTGAAAAAATAATAGCTTCAATAACAATTAACAAAACTCTGTAGTACAGCTTCCTTACACAAGAAAGGTAGGTCTAGTTTTCCCAATGGGGCACTAATTATGAGTTCCAAAATATGAGAAAATAAACCATGATGTTCAAAAGAATTTAAACACTCAGTCATATAAAAAACTGGTTCCTTTGAATTACAAATAGTAGAACTTGCAAGAAGGATAGTTGTTTCACGAGTCATCATAAGTGAATAACTCTCATACCAGTCCCAATCATTAGAATATAATTGATGACAGTCTGTCAAATACCAAAGCTGGATTATTCCCTAATTTCAAGAGCTCCAGTCCTTATTTAGTATAGATTAAGTAAGCCATATAATAATCTGAAGTGTAAACAATCAACGTACATTATTGCAAACTGCAATAATACACTCATGGACAAAAAAATTAGCACACCAAGAAATAATTGCGGGATTGTAACGAAACTTGGCAAGAAGGTACATATCGGGGAGATATGCAAATGATTAGAAATGCAGAGTGATTGTGCATTACATATAGACGGTAGAGGGCGTTTAACGTCGTTCTCCATGGAGTATAAAACAGGTAACCGAAGCTTGTTTCAGTGTGCTTAATCGTTTATAAAGGAAGGGCTGAGGTAAACATGCCATTATGCAATTTTCGAAGACAATATGAGCAGCTGTCGCAGTTTGAGACTGGGAGAATCATCGGCATGATGGAAGCTGTGTGGTCAGTTAGGCGAGTAGCTCATTAATTAGGCCAGGACCAGTGGATTCAAGGGATGTTATTTACACGAAGACCAGGCTCAGGACGCCCTTGACAGACCAGTCGCCACTACTCGTACAAAATGCACGCATACAGCCAACTGCTTCATCGACCGCCATATAGGCAAAGGTAGCACCTACACTAGGGGCCCCTGCGTCTTCTAGAATCATACGAAGGCACCTGGCTGAAGGATATTTGGGATCGCGGTGCCCATTAAGTGTGCTGCCCTTGACGCCCACCCATACCTCCGTTTAGAGTGGTGCCAGGCACAAGGAAACTGGACTGCAGCAGAACTGAACCAGGTCGTCTTTAGCGACAAATCCAGATTCAATCTCAACAGTGATGACATTCATGTTCGTGTGTGGAGACCCATTGGTGAACCCCTCAATTCAGCCTTTGCTTTACAACGACTCACCGCTCCCACAGCTGGTGTGATGGTATGGGGCGTCATTGCCTACAATGCATGGTCACCCCTAGTATTGATCTGTGGCACCATGACAATCCAGCAGTATGTCCATGACATCCTGCAACCACAGGTGTTGCCACTCATGCAACGACTCATAGGAGTCATTTTTCAACAAGACAATGCTCGGCCTCACACAGCAAGGGTGTCACAAGACTGTTACCACACTGTTACTACCCTTCCTTGGCCTGGCCGATCCCCAGATTTAACTTCAATCGAGCATATCTGCGCATATTTGGGATGGTGAGTTGGGCATCCAACGAGTTTAAATGAACTAGAGGCAAGGTTATAGCAAATATGGAATGAAATGTCTCAAGACATCATACAGAACTTGCATGCCTCAATGCCTAATCGTATTGCATCGTGCATTTGTGATAGAGGAGGTTCAACAGGGTATTAAATCATTCGTTCTCTTACCTTTTTCTCTTAAATAAATTATTCTTTTTCTTTGATTTTCTAATCATTTAGTAGTCATTACGTATCAAAGTAGTCATTATGCATGTAAAATTTTGTTTCATTTTGACGACTTCTTCTTGGTGCACTAATTTTTTTGTCTATGAGTGTATGTAAGAAATAATCATAAACATAAATGTGAAGCAATTTTAGACACTCATAATTTGCAACATTAACTTACATCAAAAAGCTATCTAAAACATATAAATATTTTATATGAAAATTAGTTGCAAATATTTTTTATAATATGAAGTATAATATATTATAAATAAAATATAAAAAACAGTATCAAAAAAACATAAATATATGATAATAATTATTTATAAAAAAAATTATTTTATAATTTTTTTTAAATAATATATAATTTAAATATTTTACAATCATATAAAATATTTAATGTCTTTTTTAAATAAATTTAGTTGTAAAAATAATTAAATGAATTTAAAACAAAAAATTGATTGCGTGAATTGAACCCAGGCCTGTCCTATGGCAAACAGTTACTTTACCGACTATGCTGCTACGCCTTTGGAAGAAATTCAAACTTAATTGTATAAGAGTTAAGCATGAATTTTGAAAGCTATTTTCTCCAAATTGACAGCCCATTTGGCAGAATTACATTGAGGGTTGAACACCCTAAAGAAGTACTACTATTGCACAAAGTCTCGTCCCGAAATGAATTTCCTTAGTCGTGCCCTCCCCTTGTCAGTCAAAAAAAAAATAACCAATGGAGTACAACATAATATCTATACAATATGGTAATCACTAAAAAATGATTATGAGGTGTAATCAAATATTCAACTATTACAAAATCATATTTTTAGTTATTCAAATTATATATGAACAGTTATAAAAGTATAAAAAATATTTCCATGTGAAATGAATCACAATTTAAAATACAATATTTAGTCTGAAGTAAAATAAAACTTACTGTAATCTGTTTTTAAACTGGTGTGATCTTTTTTCTATACTTATTGAATTATCATTAGTCTTCACTTTATCTCCATTTGACTTTTGAAATTTTTTGTTTAAATCCTCCAATACAGAATCAAAATCATGTGTATCCATTCCAAACGGCAAGTTTTCTTCCCAACCTACACCTTGAAAAGAAATTGATGTTAGGACACTGTTACATGGCAAACATGTGACACTTTATGATAAATACATTAAACAAACTCACATAAGAAGTTACTCAAGTCTTTATAAATTTGTGTGCTTTCATAATTGTTGCTCATAGAATATATTTCCAATCAAATGATCCCAAGTAGGGCAAAAAGGGAATTTTATTTTTGATTTTTTTTAATACAAAAACAATTAAATTTCAGGATACATAAGTAAATTATTAATGATCAATAGAAATTTTGGAAGATGAAAGAAAATAATAAAATATCTATTATTTATCAAAACATTATGATTCTCATATTACGACGAAAAAAAGAATTTAAATTTTTTATTAAAAGAGCAACAAAAAAAATATAGCACTTAAAAACATTTCAGCAAAATTTTGTTTATATTACCTTATTATTGCTTACATTATTATGTAATATATAATACTTTTTATATCTAATTTTTAAAAATGAAGATAAAATTTTTTGTAGTACTGCTGCCTGATCACAGGAATGTGTAATATGTATAAGATAAACATAATAGAATAATACACAAATTCACAAATACAGTATATTTAATATGCATTTTGATGCTTGTTACAGCCATTTGTATTAATTACTACTGAACATCTTTTGGCACTAAATAAACCAATTTCACTAGCAGTTCTTTTGTAACATGTTTGAAAAAAAAATATTAAAGCTTCAATTATCTCATGTTAGTTCAAAGGTTTCTTTCTTTGAATATCATATCCAATTTTTTGCCATAGGTTCTCTATCGGATAAAGATCCAAAGATGGTCCTGATTAGTTCATT
Source organism: Trichonephila clavata (assembly GCA_019973975.1). Lineage (NCBI taxonomy): Eukaryota > Metazoa > Arthropoda > Arachnida > Araneae > Nephilidae > Trichonephila > Trichonephila clavata. The sequence continues at coordinate 49,508 of BMAO01032175.1, forward strand.
CTATTCACAGTATTTTTTTTTTCAGTTACTTCTGGATTACTTTTACATGAAGTGACATGAAGCATTATCAACCTGAAAAAGCTAGGTCTGATTCCAGAAAGATCTCCCACTTTGGTAGCAATTTACACACACTTTGCAGTATTTCAATGTAATCCCTAACTTTAGATATTCTACTCACAATATGAAGTCTTCCCAACATTACAAGAAAACATACAGCCCAATATAATACTTTCATTGCATACTTTACAGTGGGCTTCAGATATTGATGGCTAAATTCTTCATCAGAGTGTCATCTAAGATATGTTACCTGGATTATGCCAGAAATATAAAACTGACTTTTATCACTAGATATAATATTTTCTTAGTCTTTGAATAGTCCAAATGAATGATCCCAAGCCCATTCCAATTGCCTCTTGCATTGAAAATCAGTCAATAATGGTTTTAAACAAGCTTTGCAGCCTTGTAATCCGATTTCTGGCAGCCTTCTTCTCCCAGTTCTTGGGTATAAATTCCCATTCGATGACAAAGTCCATTGTTACGAATTATCCATTCAAAATTTGTTATGAATTAAGCTTTTCTTTGAAAGTTAAATTCTGCACAATATCCTGTTTTCACATAAAGTTGTTTTTCTTATTCATCAAAATTACTTCCAGCCAGGTATAGCTTGCTTCAGGATAACTTTTCAACATTTTTACAACAGTAGAAAGATCACACAGTACTTCAGCAGCAGTTTTGCACATAGAATAAGCTTTTTCTTTCAAAAGTATTATTTAGTACCATTAATTAACAGGTAGGAATGAAAATTTATCAAAAACTCAAATATTTTTCCCATACATACCTCAAATAGCAGCACACAATTGCTTCCATTATACTAAAACATGCTGCACATACTGTGCATCACTTCTGCTTTTTGATTGGTGAGAATAATAGGACAATTTCAATGGTTTAAAAAATAATCCCTCATTATTACAGTGACTTTGAACTTGTGGCGAGTATATGAACATGACTCAAGGTGTTTTCAAAATATGGATAAAATTATTTACTTTACATAAATTCTACAAATTTGAAATCAACATAAAAAGATAAATTCAAATCAATATAATAATAGTTCAAATACAATAATTTCATAATGAAAAATAAAGTGCAGCAAAATAAAATGGAAGTACAGGACTTTTTGCCAACACCATAATGTACAGGGAGATGACAACATAAATGTTCAACTTTCATTATCCTTTTCAAAGACCCAAATTAAAAAAGAAAACTATAACAAACTACTTTTGATGAAACATCACCATTAAAAAGATAATAAATTTCCAAATTTGAAATTAAGTTAATTATGTAGCATTCAAATGGGCTATGAAATTCATAATAGTTTCCACTTTAGAAACATAAGTGAACATCACACTTTTAGACTTTTAGCTATGGAAACTTGAAATGTAGGAGTTGCAATTAATCATTTTTTGGAGATTCGGTTTAGTGAAAAACCAAATATACAAAAATCATACATAACAATAATGTCATATCTAAAAACATGCAAATACTCATAATGGCCATTTCTTAGTTTGGATAAAAGTTCAGTACTACAACATCAACCTATTTATGTGAACTCTATACCTCCCATAGTTAAATTGTGAGCCATGACGATTGATATTTGATTAACATCCATTTTTTTCTCTACCTCTTTTGACTTTTTTTTTAACATTTCTGTTCAGGCTTCAAACCAAAAATACTGAATAAAATAATACATATAATATTTTTCCATTTAGTTGGGCACATTTTACCATCTTCATGGGTTTGAAATGTTAGTGGTTCTCTTTCTATATTTCTTGTGGAAAGCTTTGCACAATATCTATTGGATTATAAATTATTATACTAGTAATGTAAATTGTTAGCTTTTTATATGATTTTCTAATACACTAACTTCCTTTAAAGGAAACAATAGCTTAACCTTAATTCAGAGGCACAACAGCCCATGAGGGTCAAGGCCTACTGTGCCCATATCAGTATGTGACCTTGGGCTCAGAGGTGCATGAGCAGATGTTCCAGTCAGGTGGTCAATCTGACACATGAACCCCCCCCCCCAGTGTTAAGTTCCCAAGCAAACTTGGTACTCATTTATTGACCCAGTGAAGGGATGAAAGTTTGAGTCAACCTTGCCCAGTCCGGAGTTTGAACCTCGGACCTGTGGTTTGGAAGCGCGATGCACTACCACTCGGCTGAAGGAAACGATACCTTTTGATTAAACTGTTCAGTTGTCCTGTCCCTTTCTATAATTTCAGATTCAATATAATAATCAAAACTAAATACATTTTTGTCATTTTTAGTCATGTCAGAATCAGCTTTTTTTTATACCTGAAAAATTTCCATTACTCAAAGCAACAAAGTCTCTTTCCTTTAGTGATGAATAACAAGGAAAAAAGAAAATCATAAAGGTTATTTTAGATCCTAAAATACCCCCATTTGGATACCTACAATTTTAAACAGAATATAAAGTTATTAATATATTCTAAAATAATGATTACATATCTTAACCTAAAATGACATTTTATATATATCTTAATCTTAAAATAGATAAATTGAATTTTTTTTTTCATTCATAAAAGGAAGTACAGTAGATATAATAGTGCCAACTTTCAAAAAACTACTTAAGCAGTCTTTTCACATATGGGTACTTTGGATTAGAAGGTTAGCAAACAATATCTTTTCTTTTTACATACATTTAATAAAGGTACCTATTTGATTACCAAAGAGATTAAGAGAGTTTGGTAAGAGATTATGATAAATTCTATTTATTACAAAAAACTATGACAAAGAAATAATAACAGTAAACAATTCATTCAAATAGCATACAGTTACTTATTTTTTTCATTGTTTTGAAATGAATTTGAAACCAATAATGCCAAAAAAAAATATGTTTGAACTTATTTTCATAAACAAGTGAAAATAAAATATAATGAACATCAAATAAAATACATATACTACTAGAAAATCTAAAAGTAACTTACCTTTATGTCCAACTTTACTTTTGACTTTCAAACTCTCAGTTATTCCATTTTCATTTTTTCCTAATCCTTTACCCTTACTCCATCCCATTTTTGATAAAAGTTTATGACCAAATCCACTTTCATCTAAAAATATCCATTAAAAAAAAAATTAAACTCAGTTTAAATGATGTTATCCATAAAAAAGTATTCATTAAACCAGTTTTTTTTTTTATTTCTACTTTTAAATTGCATGCATTGATGAATGATTGGCATTAAATGCATATTTAATTAACTTTAACAATCAATTAATGCATGTAAAATATTATAGAGTTCTTTAATTAATATGCTAATTAAGTAAGTGGTTGTACTTAAGTTAAATTTAATAACTAAAAAGCAAAACACATTCTTCTAAAATAATTTTCTGACATTATTACCATATCAAATAAATATGCAGTATATGGGAAAAATACAAAGCTACCCAATACCATATTATGAAATTTATACCTTCATAAATAAAACTAATAATTTAAACTGGATTTTAACAAACATGACAAAAGTTCATATACTTGAAACATTGTTTTTTCCAACTTATGATTAAGCAGACTTTTTTTTCCAGAATATTAAATGTATGTGGAATATAAAAGAATGCTTTAAAAAAGCTTTGAACATGGAAATCCATGCATAAAAGTATTCTGTATATATTTATCTGTTATAGAACTTGCGTACTACTGCAACAATGCCAATGTTCAAGATAACTCGCAAAATTTGCAATCCTAATTTCGCAAGTGTCATACGCACTGAACTGGCAACCATGTGCTTCGTTTCATATAATGCCACCCCAATAAGGTTGTGATAATATATAAGTACCCTAATTATAAACTTAGTTTGTTTTTATTTATTTATCAACAAAGATATGTGAGGAATTCCCACAGATTTTTATTTGTTTCAAAAAAATATTTGATAATTAATTGTTTTTGATAGCAACAAATACTTTCATTTACATTCTGTATTTTTTTCCCGATAAGTTATGCACAGTCAGACTTAAAGTGTGGTGGCGAACTGTTCCACAATAAGGTTTATTTTGCTATATTACATTTGTGATACACAGGATGATTCATAAAGTATACAGTTTTCTGGTGCTGTAAAACAGTAACAGTCAAAGATATGCACTGTCACAGCGAACCATAAGGTAGATGTACCCTTAAAGTTTGTCTTGCCCCTGACAGAAGTGAGACAGGCAATAAACACAGTGCAACATGTGCAAGATCCTCCTAAGGTAAATGTATTTTGTGCAGTGCCCAGAAAGAAAGCTTTCAGCACTTTCTTTTTCCATGAGTAAACTGTCATGGGAGCCACTTTTTTTTATATGTTAACTCTTTGGTTGATGCTACAGTTGCAGGACAACATTGACAACTTCATTCTTTAATTAGATGATACACCACCACACTGTCCACCTACGAGCGAGACTACCTCGACGAACATCTCCCCCAATGACGGATTGGATGAACTGAGGACTACAACATGTCACTCACCCAATGGGTACTCAGAAGTCTAGATTTACCACCTTGTGATTTTTTCCTGTGGGGGTATGTAAGGAACAACGTATTCCTTCCTACCCTTTCTGTTGATAAAGCGGGACTGAAACAGCGTATCAAGCCTCTATAGATGGACTTGATTCTGGACACAGCACATAGATGCATTAACACACATTTGAGCAGAAATGGACAACCAGCCCGATGTGCCCAATATGACTAAAGGTTTACACATGGAGCGACTGTCACCTATCGCTAACAAAAGTTCAAATATTCCCATACGATTCTGTTACACCTAACACATGATATCTTACATTGCTTGATTTATAGTAAGTTGAAACTGTATACTTCATGATGAATCACCCAGTATATTGAATATAGCCAAAATGTTTCAATTGTATTTTCTACCAATTCCATAAGTTAGAAACAATGGTCAATCTTTCTTTATAATGCTTTTTTTAATTGCGTTCATTAATGTGATAGCATTAAAATATGGAATTATAACAAGAAATGATTCACTTATTCACATTTCTGTGAATTTTTTACACATAAATACTTACATTAGAAGTGAATTTATGAAGTAAAATTTGTATCAAGTAAATCTTGAAAGAGAGAAACTACTTTTGCAATAATTATAAAGAGATTATGTAACCTCAAACTTCCACATCAATTCTTAAGAATGACAATTCAGGACATTTAAGCACACTGTTGGAAACAAATAAAATCCTTATTTAAAAAATTTTAAAAAATTCAAAAAAACTGCTTATTTAACTAAATATCAATTTGTAGATTTGAACATCAAAAAATTATATAAAATAAATGAAGACGAAATTTAAAAATACAAATAAATAAATAGGGTGAATGCTTAAAGTTTTTTAAGAAAATTTGAATAAATCAGTGCATATAAAATGGTAATGGAGGGGGGAGATTATCAATGAAACTTTAAAATTATTACAAAATTCTCTTGAGTGATTTTCAATAAAATGTCAAAAACAAATAAATTTTAAAAATTTAGTCATAGTATACAATGTATAGAAAAATTAATTACCTTTCATCCAAAGATTTCCTCGAGGATTGAAATCAAAAGATCCTATCCTGCCAATTTTTACAGTTGTCATTTATGTTTGCTTTTCAATTAGCCTAAAAAAAGAAACAAAAGAAATTGAAAAGAAAACCACAAAAATTTACATACTTTAACTACCCCCATTATTAATTCAAAATCTGTATCATAACTTTAATCTGGACACACTAAAATTATTTCATTAGATTTAAAACCTTTTTGATTAAATAGACGATATAGCGATGAACCCAAAAAGAATTTTTAAAAACTAAAACTTTGTGCTTCATGAAAATGTGACAAATATAGTCAACTTAATAAATTATGACCCAAATAAAAGAATTTTTAAAAACTTAAAAACTTTTTACGTCAAAAAAATGTTACATAAAGTCAACATAATCTTCGTGCCTAAAAGAGGCAAAAAAAATTGAAACACATGATTTTGATATAAATGTTACGCATAAAATATTAAAAATATGAACCATGCGGATATGTATTATGTGACAAAACGAAACAAAAATTCAGATTAACTACAAACATACATTTGAAGAGCAAAAGTTTGCGGAACTAATTGGCTTACCAATTTGGAAAAAAATATCAAAACAATTTAAAAGTTTTTAAAATTTTTAGCATTACGGACAATGCTTAATTCCGAAGCACAAATTATTTACTTATTCGGCAGTGGCATAAAGGGACAAGCGCTGCCAGATCTGATCTACTATAAACACTTCTTTAATAAATAATCTCTCAGCTATTAGTTTTAGTTTCAAAGAATTTTTCTTAGTTGTTCAAATTTTTATCTAATCCCACCCTAAAATATAAAACAATAATATATTCGATTCATTTATTCATTATTTTCAAATTATGATGAAATTATTTTTGAGCGGAAAAATAGTGAACTTGAGGTACTGAATTTGCAGTTGGCAAAATGTTCTCGTTTGAGTACCACAGGATGCGCTTTAATCACTACAACTATTGTATGCTATCCGCTGTTTGCTGATATGTGTTGAATATTATGTACATTTAAGTGGGTGTCACCGTAATTCAATGTAATTTAAATTATTTTGTTTGCATAATCATTCAAACTTTCTATTTTTTAAATCCTTGAGAGACATTTCTCGTGCTTTCAAAATGGTAAGTTTTTGTGTTCTTAAAATTTGTTGTGTTATTAAATGGACATGTTTTAAAACTGTCAGTACATCCAAATATTTTTTTTTTCCCACCAAGGATATGTTTGCCCTTTTAAAGTAATGGTTAGTGCACTTGATAAAATCTCATTAAGTAATGAAACACTACTATTAAAAAAAAAAGAAACTGACTCAAAAAGAAATAATTTTTAATTAAAGCAGACACGTTTCTCAGTTTTCATTTTCAGACTTTGAATATTAGTTTCACAAATTTATCATTTATTGCTTTTATTTATTTTTTATTGTTAAACTTTCTCTCAGTTTGGAATATAAATTGTACTTAAAATTTAACTACTATTTATAATCATATTATATTTTTCTAGTTATTTGATAAATGCCTTTATAATATTTTTTGGTATCCTCCCCAAAAGTTTATGTTTGTAATCGATTAAAAACCAATATTTCATATTTCGAGGTATTTTTAATTATTTAAAAAAATTTCATATTCGATTACCATTAATTTTATTGTAATTTCTTTTAATTCGAATTATAGCGATCCATGACCAACTATTATACTAAAGTTTTATTTCAATAAATAAAGTTCATAATAGAAAAATTGAAAATGAAATGTTTTGTTCAAAAGAAATATTACTAGCATATAATAAGGTACTTGAGCTAGCAAATATAAAGAATATTTTCAGTTAAAGGAAGGTATTATGAATGTTTTTAGTTTTACACTAGGAGATTTACTAAACTTTTATGCAGAATCATCAAAACTGGGAATGCATTTTTTATTTTGAACTGAGTTTTCTTTGTACTTCTGTTATTAATTGAATTTGGGTATAAAAAAATTTTTAAATATTTATACATATGTATTTCTTTTGTCATTTCTTAAATGTTGTATACAGTTTTTATAAAAAAAACTATATTTTGGTTAATTTTTCAATTTAAATTTTTGATAAAAAATAAACTAATATTTAATTGTATGAAATTGTATTTTAGTCTTAAGTCTAAAATAGGGGTCCCTAAGATTTGGTGATTATTTAGATGCCGGAAGGAATTCAGTTCATTACTTTGGCGTCATTTCATTACCATTATACATGGTGTTGCTACATATAGGTAATTTGGCGATTGATTCTGGTTGCTAAAAGATTTACTTCGCCAAGGGGCCTCCTATTCTACTCTTTAATTGTATTTTGTTCATGAATTTTTTTAAGTTAATTTTGGGGGGAAAATACCATCTAGAATGCAAGAGCTTAGCTATTATAATCATTAACCCAGTAGCAGGTGCACACTCGGTTCTAACATTAATGGCCCCTCAGGGGGCTCACCTTCTTTAAGTGAGTACGGATGTCTCAATCCCGAGGTGCCCTAGTGATCTTTTCCTTTTCCCACGGGGTTTACTGTCTTTGGTAAACACGGGCTTCACGAACCCGGGGTACCCTAGTGATCCTTCTCTATTTTCGACCCTCTTTCTTGTCATTCAATTCATTCTTTCTTTCTCTTCCTGTCTAGACCACAAATATTAAAACAAATGTTTGGCGCAGTATAGCCGAAATCGGCTCTTGCGCCAATAAACTCCAAAATCACTCACTCACTCTAACATTAATGGTCGTCCCAATCCTCTTTTATAAATATTTTATTATACACACTAAAAATCATTATTCCAGTGAATAATTTAACTAAGAGAAAGTATACTTTCTTTTAAGAGCTTTCAATTTTCTTAAATAACTTAAGAAAAAATATAAAACTGATCCAAGAAGTTTCAAGTGTGTGTTACTATAATAAAAGACAGAAATCAGACATTTTTTGCTAACATTACAGGAATGTTATTTGCAGGCAAAACTGTCATATTTTGGTCTAGTTATTGAAGTTTATTGTCCTTTGATCATTGACAAATATCATGTGGAACTTTTTCTTGCTTGTGTCTTTTTGACAGGGTGAAATGTCTTGTGATACACTCTTAAGGCTTCCTATTTTTCTTGATGAAGTTCTTTAGGTAGCATTTGTAAATTTTCCATTCATCTCAATTGTTTCATGTTCACTGCTTTTCTCAAATTTACTTTCGCTATCATGATTAATATGCATTATTTCAACAGATCCTTGCTTGATCTGTTTCAACTTCTTTCAATAGAGATCACAGAGGCCCATTTGTTCTTTCATATTATGCTCATTTACATTTACAAACCATAATAAATCGTACAACACACAGCAATAAAAACCACTTAATTGTTCACGGGGGATGTATCTTATATTCACGTTAGAGGCTCAATGGTAGCGTATCGCGCTTTCACATGACAGGTCCAGGATCTATTCCTAGGCTGGGCAAGGTCGACTCAGCCTTTCATTCCTACTGCAGTGGGTAAATAAAAGGAGTACCAAGCCTGTTTGGGGGACTTAAACACTGGAAGTCTCACTTCAGACTGACCACCTGATCGGGAATCTGCTCATGCACCTCAGCACCTAAAAGTCATGTATACTGGGATGGGTGCAGTAGGCCCTGGCCCTCATGGGCTGTTGTACCATTGAGTTTGAGTTTCAGTATATTCACATTAAATATAAAATTGTAAAAAAATGTTTGCCACTCCCAAAAAAGAGGAAGATATGTGACAAATACATTTTACTTCCCATAAAAACTGTCGTATAAAAGGATACTGTTAAGGTCATTAGTAACAAAAAAAAAGTTTTTTCCCAGAATTAACAATTTTGTGAGCCTGGGGTGACCCAGTTCACAAAATCTGCTCCTGGGTTAAGTTCTTACTCATTATAAAATAATGTATTTTGATTTTGAATTTTTAAAGTTAATTTTGGAGAAAATGCTAAGTATACTCATAATAAAATCATGTTTTTCATTTTTGTAGCAAATTTTAACTCATTTTGAAGTGTTTCAATTAGCATTTAGGTTAGTTTCTTAGGAGGGCGTTAAGTTTAAGCTGTTAAAGAGTGCTATAAAAGCAATTATAGATTATGAATATGGTTCTCCTTTCCTTTATTTGTCTGTTTATTAAAATTACTGTTCTTATGTAAATTATTCAGGTTATTTTCATTTGTTCATTAAAAACTTAAATATTACTTGTGTATTATACTGTGGGTTAATTTTTTTCCAAATAAAAAACATCGCCAAATACTGTAATATGCTGTCAGTAGTGAAAAATTATTCCTGTGCATGTTTAAAAATAATGATAATAATGCAGTATTTGGCTATGTCTTTTTATTTTACAATTTTATTCAATAGTATAATATGCAAGTACAATTTAAAACATTCTTACTATATATAATATAACCAGAGTTAAATCACATTCATTCCAAATGAATAACTTTCTTATTTTTTACTTTTTTTTTTCAAAAAAATTTTAGAAAACCAGTTTGTTGTAAGAATTTGTTTCTTTTAAGAATACTGAAGATTTACTCTAAAGATTTTCTGCAGTTTTTAGTTTAAATTATGTATTGGAATGTATTGAGGAAAATTTCATTGTACCTATCATTGTTATCCTTAAAGACTATTTTAAGTCATTGCATTTACTCTAACTTTTGTTATGAAACTAAAGCTCAGAAATCTGTGCTGGCTATATGCCTTCATAATTTCATTAATTTGTTCTTTGGTTTTGATCCTTTTTACATCCAATTCTTAAAAATGCTTGTACTTCTTAAACACAAACTATAAAATATAGCACTAAATACATAAGAATTTTTGTTTCAAACTCTATCTAATATTTCATGTATCATTATAGACGGAACAACAGCTGGACTGTGCTTTAGATTTGATGCGAAGACTCCCTCCACAACAGATTGAGAAAAAATTTAAGTGACCTCATTGACCTGGTAAGAATGCATTATTTTACCTCTAATTTGTTATATAAACTTTTCAAATGTTTAATTAATGCTTTTGTCTTCAGGTGCCAAGTCTGTGTGAAGATTTGCTGTCATCTGTTGATCAACCTTTAAAAATTGCAAGAGATAAAAATCTTGGAAAAGACTATTTGTTGTGTGATTATAATCGTGATGGAGATTCATACAGGTTTAAATATTAAATTTTTCACATACATTTTTGGATCTATAATGTAAATTGTAATATCCATTTTCTGTGCTGTTAATGTATTTATGAAACAAATGTTCTATTTTTTAGTATTGTGTATTACTTAATCTGTAAAATTTAACAAAAGAAGAATGACATTTTACGAAGTAAAGTTTTTTTTCTTTAATTTGCAGGTTTTTATACACTTTCAAGTGTTTCTGTTATTTTTCATTGTGTGATAATTTCATCGCATTAGATTTGAACCTGGATTTAGAGCCAGTCTAATAGTTTCTTGATCCTAGTATTTTATAAATTAAACTAGATATGATTCAAGATGTTGTAGATTCATTTCTTCTCATTTAACTCCACATTTCATTGATGCTTTGCGTGTGAACACATAAGGTTTATGAAGTTATATGTGACTGACAATATATTGTAAAATCAAGAACACATTTTTCAAGCTCTTTTTTTTTTCTATAACAAATCAACAGTTGAGATAGATTTTGTTTTTCTATCACATGTTTGGCTAAAATTTTGCTTTTCCTTTTTAAAATATCCTGATTTTTCAGAGAAAAAGTAAAAGCAAAAAATATATCTTGAGATACAGGACAACCCAAGTACAAGATGGTCTGGAAATACTGTCATTGAGCTATCAAAATTCAGTGTCTTATTTAAATTTGGCAACTTAATTGTTACAGTAAAATGTGAATACTATTTTTATAAATATTGTTTCAATCATGGTTTGTTAAATTGTTTTTAATGAAACAGGATATGTTTTTATTTTAGAATAAGTTACTTTGAATGAGATTTATATCTATATATATAAAGGAGAAAAGCGTCTCGCTCACTGACTGACTAATCACGATATCTCCGGAACCATACAACCTACAGACTTGAAATTTGGTAGACATGTTCCTTTCATGAAGTGGAGATCGGCTAAGAACGGATTTTGCGAAATTCGAACCGCAAGGGGCGTTACGGGGGTTAAGGGGTGTTATAAATAATTGTTTCCATTTTTACACTACTCAACGTACAATCTTGAAATTGGGTAAGTAGATTCCTTTCATAGTGTAGAGATCCGCTACAAAATGGGTTTTGGGAAAATAGCCCCTCAAGTGGCGTTGCAGGAGAATAATGATAAATATTTTTGAAATATTTATATGAATATAAATATAAAAGATAAATATTTTCGTTTTTAAAGTACTTGACCTACTGGATTGAAAATTGGTAGGCATAGTTCTCTCACGGGGGAGTTAATATCCGCTACAAAATGGGTTTTGGGAAAATTGACCCCGAGGGGGGTTAAGGGGCGTAAAAGATAAATAGTTTCGTTTTTAAAGTACTTGATCTACTGGCTTGAAAATTGGTAGGCATAGTTCTTTCATGGGGGGGGGGGAGAATTAATATCGGCTACAAAATGGGTTTTGGGAAAATTGACCCCCAAAGGGTGTTGAGGGGGGGGGGGGTTAAGGGGAGATATAAATAATTAGTCCAATTTTTAAACTATTAGACGCACAGTCTTGAAATTTGGTAAGCAGGTTCCTCTCATAAAGTAGATACGCCACAAAATGGGTTTCGTGAAAATAGACCCCCAAGGGGCGTTGAGGAGCTTAAGGGGCATTATAGATAATTACTTTTCCATTTTTAAACTCCTGGTAGTACAGTGTTTAAATATGGATATTGATGATAAAAATTTTGTTTTTGCTCTATTAGATTTAAATTTGAAATTTGGCTTCCATGTTTATTTTATGGAGTAGAGATCCACCTAAAATTGGTTTTGTGAAAATCCTCTTGGTTATAGGGTTACGAAAGTGCAAACATCATTCTATACTCAATTTTAGAGATTATTAGATAATACAAATTAGTAGTTTTGTCCTTTTTTTATCAAGAGGGGCGAGAGAGTTACAGGTATAAGAATATTTTTCAATACAATGGAATTCTTAATTCTAGGACTTAGATATCAATAATTTATATATATAAAGAGTATATATTTGAAAAACATCATGAAATACCCAGCAAAGCAGGAGGATAACTGCTAGTTGTGTATAAAATATGATGCATGAATGTTTCTCTCATTGAAAAGTGTTTTAAAATAAATGTCTAAAAGATGTCTGCATCTTTTTTAATTTTTACCAAATTCATTAAAACTACTTTTCAGAATTAAAAAATTTTAAATTGAATTTAGTAGTAAAGAAATAGTTTAATTGAAACATTTTGGGGTTGGCAAAGGTACCAATTTTTTTATCTTGAAATCCTTTTATGCAAGAAATTGCATAGAGTCATAACATCCACTGTAATTTTCCTCCTCGCCTTTAGTTATCTGATTATTTCTCAAGTTTATTAAAACGTTTAAAAGTATTGCAAAATTGAACTAGAAAACTTTTTAGAAACTGGTTCAAAACTTTCATTTACCATAAAATTTTCATCAAAAGTTCTGAACACTAAATACAAATAGTCAAAAAATTCATAGTAAAATTAATAATTAATGAATATTTCTAAAGTATTTTTTCAATAAAATTATTTTGATTCAACTGAAATTACATATATATTGAATGTGCCTTTTGATTAAATTTCATAGATATTTTACTAAAAATAATTGGTTAAGTGTATTAATTAAAATGAAAAGTGGAAAGATAAGACCTAAAATCCTGATTTTATAAAACTATTAAATTTAATAATTTATGATTTTTTTACATAGATTATAGTGTGTGCAGTAGCTTTCAAACACATTTATTTCAAGATCTTATCAAGAACTTGATTACGTCTTGAGTATCTGAATTCTGACTTCATTTACCTTCTATTTCAAGGCTGATGCTCTCGACTCTTATTATAAATATTAGTATATTATGTGT
>BMAO01032176.1:0-27060 GCA_019973975.1 Trichonephila clavata
AAAAATATTTTTTTGAAATCGTTGACATTTTTTAACAAAATTATATAAAGTGAAGAAAGACGCAGAAAGTAGAAATGTGTTTTAAAACAATACCTGTTATCTTTCCAAAAGTCTCGTCTTGTTTTATTTTGCTATTGTAAATCTCCCTTTTTACATAATGCATATATCGCTATCATTTAATATGATGGATCTTATTCGTCATTTATTAAAGATTCGTATTTTTTCACCTGCCATTATAAAAACAGATAAACAATTAGAAATTTCAATTCCATTATGTATTATTCTATTCATTTATCCACACGAACTTCCTTATATTATTATTGTTTATTATAATGGAGCTTCCGTTTTGAAACATGAATAAGATTGAAAACTATTATTCTGTGTCTATTTTTCCTTACATATAAAACTTTCGAAAAATTTCTTTTATTTTATGTTAAAATTTACTATTTTATTTGCTAAACAACGAATTTTATACTTTATGTTTTTCAATGCAAATGTGCATTTGTCGCTCAATAAAATTTCAAGACTTTTGCTTTGTTTGTGGCGGACTGAAACGGGTAGTTGTTAAATTGAACACTTTTTACATTTGTTAAACCTAATGTTTTTCATTCGTGTTAAGTAACAGGAAAATTTCATTATTTGCATTTGTATATGAATGTATTCTTTCGGAAATCAAACTTGGTTCTAATATTGAACGTATATGAGAACTTTTGAACTAAATGGAACCTTAGTAAAGTTTATAAGCAAAACAACAACAAAATTAACAAAAAGTTTAGAGATTACAATTCTTATATTGACAATTACTGGGGATCAAAGATATTTTTCAGTATAATGCATACATGCATTAGTTGAAGAAGTAGAATTTTTATTATGTTCAATAGAGATACTGTGCTTTTTACCATGGTTTTATTAACTCGCTTTTTTGTATGTCTGTCCGAGTGGAATTTTGTAATTGATTTTAAACTAATTTCCCGATGAGCTAGAGACTAGAAATTTGGACTATAGCTCAGAAGTGGATGACAATGCATGAAAATGTGTACAAAAATAGTGCATTAAAAATTTTTTATTATAAAATTGCTTGTTTTCACTATGCAAAATTGATAAACTTTCTCTTCGTGAGGGTAAAAAGAAGGGAAATAAAGGGGACTATAAATTTTTCTAGATTAATTCTGCAATCCGGAAAAATTTCATTCTTTTTTATAAGGGTTTCCTAAATGAAAAGTAAATTGCGTCAGAATAAGTGTAGCTATAGCAGAGCCACCAAACAGAGACACGAAGAACGGTAGGAAGTGTACACCGCATACAATGTTTAACACCGAAACCTGGTAATGGTAGAGGAAGTTAAACGAAAGTAGCTTCGTGCCACATATAAGGATGCCTCCAGATCGAAATAAAGTGCAGTAGAACGATTTCTGATTGCAGGAGTTGAGTTTAATGCAGGTATCTGCCGACGAATAATGGCAGTCTATGGCGAGCACTGTTTAGCTTGAACGTCTTGGAACAGTTGGTGTAAAATATTTCGAGAGACGATATCGAACCTCCATGGCTATTTCCGCCCCACGTCTCCCGTGAAACCAAGGTAACTATAAAAAAAATCGTTGGGAAATTTCAAAACGCTCACCGTACAGTCCGGTTTTGTCACTTTGTAATTTTTAGGCCTGTAGGCAACTTAAGACTGTATTACGTTTCATTTGGACGATGAAGTGAAAGAAACTAGGCAAGATTTCATCAAGAATCAACCACGTTATTTCTAGAATGAAGACATAGATAGACCTCCTGCCGAAACGATGGGATCTGCAGGAGGAACCCCCCCAGAACGATTTCTTTTGATTTCCAATTAAATCATACTTTTTATTGAGTGTCCACTTTTCATTTGAACAACCCTTATAGATAAATATGAATTAGTCCTTCAATATTAAATGTTATTAATACAGATATCAATATACCTTTGGAGTATTTTATCTACCATAAAATGCTCCATAAAATCTTATACAATTATAAAGGAGTTAAAATAAGAAACTCAGCAAGGAAATTTAAAACCAAATATTTTTGAGATTTAAATTTATGCTTAAATTTAACACTTTACACTTTTTGTTTAAATTAATCACCTTTTGATTTCATATAGGATTTAAGTCTCTTTGGCCGCTACCTCCATCGGAATTCCCATCACTGCTTTCCTTCTAAAACTTTTATGACAGTTTAAATTGAGATGCCGTCTTTGGCACATCTTTGCTTCTACTACTGACCACAACTTATAGTCGAGTGGACTTAAGTTTTGACGGTTGGAAGGTCAATCGTTGTGTTCTATGAAGTCCATCGCATTCTCTTTCAAACATCGCTGTGTCATCTTTGTCTTATGAGCAGCAGTATCTCTTTAAAAGTCCAATTGTTTCCATTTAACAGGTTTATGTTCAGGGATTTCACTGTTGGTTTAAAAAGTGACTTGATAATCTTTATAGCGGTTTTAGTTCTTTTCTCACCAAATAGAAACTCTGCGACCACACCAAACCCTTAAATACCTGACACTACACCAAACCCTAAAATACCTGACACTATACCAAACCTTAAATACCTGACACTACACCAAACCCTTAAATACCTGACACTACATCAAACCCTTAAGAAATCTGGATGATGAGCATCATGTTTTTTTTTCTTTTTAGTTTCTTGAGCATTTCTTACTGGAGGATGAAAGATTTTTCAACGCCAAACGTTTTCTCGTCGGTAAGCAGAACTCGTCTGTGGTGGTTATTATAAGGCATTTCTGGCGCTTTAATTATTTTGCAAGAAAGT
This sequence comes from Trichonephila clavata, assembly GCA_019973975.1. Lineage (NCBI taxonomy): Eukaryota > Metazoa > Arthropoda > Arachnida > Araneae > Nephilidae > Trichonephila > Trichonephila clavata. Next base: position 2,794 of record BMAO01032176.1, read on the forward strand.
GGTAAGTTATTCTTCCATAAGAAAGTGGTCTTATTCTTAGTCAAAGGACTTCATTTACTAAGTAACACATTGTTCTTTTTGATATGTTCGTCTGTTTAGAAAGAAGAAACTTCTTTCGACAAGTATCCTTGACTGCTTTGATGGCAGCTGTTGTTCTCACCGAGCTTAGACGACCTCTTCTAGTACGGTCTTCAATGCTGTTGATGTGAGAAAATCTCCTATTGGTTCAATAAATGAATAACCTTACCATGTATATATATATATATAAATGTTTAAACACTTTAAAATCTCCACCGCGTTTTTCTAGATGCAGAAAAATATCTGCTGCACGCTTCAAATTCAAAATGTTAATGATGTGGCTCATTTAGAACAACATGCTTGAAAGACTATAATTTTCAAACAAATGGAGCAGATGATCTCCAACAACGAAATTTAATGTATCCAAATACCCTAAAATTCCTGAATTTTGCCGAAAATTGAGGAATTTTTTTATTATTTAATTTATAGACCATCTTATTAGCTTTATAAATATACCAAGTTTATTATTTTCCATTCACTAGAACAGAAACTACAAGTGTTTTAGTAAAAGCAGATGCCATTACTTTAAGCACGATATGTCATACTTTAAAACGCGTTTTACTCGAAATGTGTTTTTTTCACAATGCTCAAACGGGGACAGCGATTGCTAAAAAAGTTTTGAGAATAATGAACTAAAAATTTTTGTGTATGTTTTGTACAATAGTAGAATTTTTTTAACCTTCATATTGATCATCACTGATTTATTACAAAATTTACAGTCCTTTATGTTAATATAATAACTGTTATATTAAGCAACTTCATATAATTACTAAGATAAAGTTCTCTAGTTTTTGTAGAACTTAAAATATATCTTATCCTGAAATTCATTTCAAAAATGAATAACATAGCAAGACATCCAAATTGAAAAATTTGTTCATAAACTTTTGGTATAAAACAGGTCCCGTTTATGCTATTTTTGTCAATTTTTACCCATTTTTTCCTATTTTAGTAATAATAATTTCTTTTTATCTTCTTAATTTTAGCATATTTTTCTTAAAATGTACTAAACAAATCTAAAAACAACAGCAAAACAAAATCCCCATATCTCCATTTGATTCAAAAAGAAGTTGTCGCAAGTAGTCGGTTATCCTAAAACCGTGTGCTGCGTTTGAGTCAAAGCAGATGATTTCAAATTTTTGCATCAGAACTCATGACACAACTTATTCCATACCTCCCTGTTAGGGAGAGTTTTGTAAACACATCCAGAGGACGCAGCTCGCCATCTAAGCCTTTGAGCGTTCTTTCAAGTTCCAGTATTCCAACCACGTTTCATGATTCTGAACTACAGAACATAACGGAAAGACATCATTTTCCATCAAGGGGAGTAATGGTATGGGCAGGAATCATGATGGACAGCCGCACAGCCCTCCATTTCTTTGACACGGGATCTGTGACTGCTCAAAGATACAGAGACGAAGTTCTTGAGCCTTACGTTCGCTTGTTTCGAGGTGCTGTCGGTCCTGACTTCATATTCATGGATGATAATGCGCCATGTCACCGAGCGGTGCTGATGTATGACTTCCTTGAAACGGAAAACATCCAGAGCATGTCGTGGCCTGCGAACTCACCTGATTTAAATCCTATCGAGCATGTATGGGATATGCTCGGGAGACAAATTGCAGCCCTATCGCACCCACCAAGCTCCGTTACAGAACTGAAGAGAGCTCTCCAAGAAGTTTGGAACCGTTTGAGCCCACAACTCATTCATCATCTCGTAGCAAGTATGGTAAATCGCTGTGCAGCGTACCTGGCTGTCAGAGGTGACCACACGCCTTATTAAACTGCAGCATCAGTATTTTCTTTAATGTTTTCTTTCATTTTTTCTTTAAAGTGTGAATCCTTGCTATGCTCAGTTTTCTTTCAAACTGCTACTTTGGATAATAAAATTAATTATTATCATTCTTTTGATTGGCTTCCTTATTTTATAACCATTTTACACTCGCATATAACGTTTTCCGCCATTCTGATTTACAGTTTCTTCTTTATTCACATAATTATCAATTATGCTTAACTTTTGGACACCAGTGTATATATACACACACAAAATCCTCATGCACACAAAATCCTCAATGGTTTGAAAACGGAGTACAAACATAAAATTTTCTTGAAAGTATGAAAGAAATTCTTTTAATATATAAGAAACATTCTTCCTGGCATGCGAAGTGTACTTATGAAAAGCAAACATTTAGGGTTTCTGTGTTCCACAATTATAAAATAAAAAATAGTGTAAAAACTTCAAAACTGAAAGTTTAAATAAAATTCTTCCATTTTCGTATTCTGTGTTAAGTATGTGCTTTAGTTATATGCAATAAAAAAAGTGTATTTTTTAAAAAATTTTGGGCAAGAATTTGACAGTTTAAGCCATTAGTAAGATCCAGTACTTTATTGATTTTCACTACAAAAGACGTATTAAGGCTTATTGAAAATTGTCATATTTTCCATACACAACAATTTACATTTAATTCAAATTCATACATTTATATATGTATTCATATTCAAAAAAATTATATTTTATTCATGAAACATCGTCATATATAACAAAGCTGGTCACAAATAACTCTATCCAACGTCGTAACGTTTTGAATTCTTCTAGTGATTAGCTCAACTTATCATAAAAAGAGCGAGTTTAATTTCAGTCCTACGAATTGTCATACACTTTAATGTTCTGTGGAAATTCCATTCGCTGGTAAGGACTTATAATTGTGAAAATAATTGTTACAGAGACGAGGTTATTGAGTGGCCTTCAACCACCTGTTTATTAAGGTGATCGAGTAATTATGCTTTACCAGAAATTTTCGGACTGCTTAACAATTGAATTCTTTCTGTCAGTTGAAAATTGTAAGATTCTTACACCCCCCCCCCTTCTCTGCGGGGTCTTCCACAGTTTGTACTCGATGGATTCTCTGAAATTTCCTACAATTATTTTCTCGTACAGTAATATCTCGACTTACGCGAATTTGGAGTTACGCAATTTTCAAATCTGACCGATTCGTCTTCTTTCCATCGCTGAAACTCAGGAGGAATTTAGAAGTGGATGGTGAGGACGCTTAAAAACTGCTGGATTCCCTCTATCAGGAGCTGACAATTGATGAGCTCATAGAAATGCATGATCAAGAGCAAACTTTGAAGAACTTGAGCCTTTAAACCGAATTCAATCAGAAGATCAAATGATGGTTGGGAATTTGACAGAAGGCCTCAGTTTAATTTTTTCAAAATGGGGGTTACAAATTTCAGAAAATGCGTATTCCAACGAAAGAATTATTTTTTTCAGCAATACAAGGAATAAAAAAGTTGTTAGCATGCTACGAGGTAATATTGTGGAAGAAAAATAAATGTTTGAACCGGCAGACAACTTGTTAATTTTTATGAAACCTTCTACATCAAAATAATTTTGGTTTGCGATTTTCTATCTGTGTTATCAACGATTTTATTAAACATTTTTTTTTATAAATTATTATTTTCTGTCAAACTCTGGTCCCAACTGAAAGTAATTTATATGTATTTATATGTGAAATTATACCCCCACTTAGGCGGGAAGTCCCAACTGTTCCGTAAGTTTAGAATATTACTATATTCGGTGGAATAATTATTTTTCCCTCAAGGATCTTATTATTAATATATTATTTCTTTTATTGTTATTGCTCATTGAAATTTTATTCTTTCGTTGAAAAACAAGAAAAATTGAATACAAAAGATTTTAAATAGTTGCAACCACGTCTGTGATCAAATGTGCGCGCTTATTCAACAATGTTTGATGTTAATTTAGCTTAAAAATCGCATAAACTATTTTTTGGCTTTTTATTTTCTGGTTATATTGTGAGTATACTAAACTCTCATGTAAGGTATCAATTTTCTTTTAGATCTCATTTTCAGGAAAAGAAAGTAGAATACGCAATGAAAAAAATAATTACAATTGTTTTTAATACATATGTCTGAAATCATGCACACAAAAATTATTTTTCAAGTGTTTTGATTTTTAGCTTTAAGATATGATTCATTTTATTAGTTATAATTTAAAATTGTTACTTTATGAATGTGTAGATGGCAGTACATTTTGCTTTATTGTAAACTGTTTTCTTACGAAATATTTGAGGGATATATAGGACTGATAATTCGGAATTATTTTAGCGCTGAACAAAATTTGGGCACTAATTTCTCCTTAATTTTGATTTAACCTTTGCTGAAATCATATCAGACTCAATGATGTTAAAACTTTACTTCCGTTGGGGAAAAAAAAAATCAAAAAATATATAAAAGAAAGAATTATTATGAAAATGTTCCTCGAGAGGGCGCCACTGCTTTAGTTGAAAAATGTCCAAAAGTCGAAATTATATATAATCTTATCATTAAAAATCAATATGATTAAAATATAATTTTAAATTTAAAGTTCCTACCTATTATTTTTAACAGAAAACAAGTGATTGCAGAAAGATCAACCAAAGAAGCAATTTATTTGCTGCAAAAAAAAGAGAATGAGAGATTATTAAGATATATTAAATCGAGTTGGTAATTGCTATTAAATTTTATTAAGTAAGAGAAACAACATAAAATTCTTCTTCAACTTATAAATTTTCTTTAATACTGTTCCTAAGACCTTCTTAACTTTTTTTTATTTTTAAAAATTTTTTGAATTAAGTTTAATTGTTGCAAATACATTAAAAAATTATTTTATTTCGTAAATTAAAGTATTGTAATCTGTTATAATAAGGAATATCTATAAAAGAATATTGATGGAAAAGTGCTAAATTATGAAATATATTTCTTAGAAGCTTTAGTTCATTTTCACATTTCTTCTTATTTTATTTTATTTACTTATTTTCCTTTCTTTTCTTTTTTGATTATGGTTGTTTTCTTATATGATATAATTGTATAAAATTTTTATCAAAAGATGGCAGCACCATCAATTCTTTTTTTTTTTTAATATTATTCTGAGGATGATTTGCATTAAATTTGTACTGTGGAAAGAGAGATGATTTATTAGAGGTTCATGAAAAAAAAATGGAAAACCCAGAACTTTTTCAGACATTCAGGTTTGTGCTAACAAAGCAGGAACAAAGAGAAAAAAGATTTTTTTAAATTTATTTTTGATGAATAACGGTATTTTTTTTCTTACTATAATCTTTCCTATACATTAAAGGTAATTTTACTCGTGCATAGTAATTTCTTTTAAAATTAATACACAATAAAAGTTAGAAATTCCGGGTATGACAAAAAATTATTTCCTTTTTTAATGTAAATACATCCTGGCATAATTAATTTAAACTTAAGAATAACTTAACAAGAAACCTTTCCAATATTTCCAAACCTTGCTACCAAATGTATGTGAAATTCAGGAGCATCACCTTCATAACATTTTTGCCTTTCGATGCAAAATTGCCTCTGGTGAAATTGAGGATTCATTAATAAGTATTTGTAGTAAAAAGTTTTAATTTTTTTTTTTTTAAAAATCGCTTGTTGCGCTTTTAAATATTAGTTGAATCAAGAATTTGTCACACTTGATTTGCAATTCCAAAAGTTGTACAAATAGCTTTTAATCTCCTACTTATGATTATACAGGGTAGAGCAAAGAAAAAGTGCGAGCGTATACAATTGGACCTGAATGTGAGGTGTACATCAAGTGATTCGGAACGCTAGATTTCCGACATTTTGAATCTATTTGTGGCATCATTAACTGCGAAAGAGAAGACCTACAGTTACTTTCAACAGAAAGATGCAACTGTTCATACATCCCGCCGAGCCATGGATCACATTTACAACATCTTCACTCCTAACAGAATTGTTAGCAAAAGTCAGTCTGTTCTTGGCCCAAGCTGGCCATTCAGGTCCCCTGATCTGTCAGTGTGCGATTACTTTTTGTGGGGAACCCTCAAGTCCAAGGCGTATCGCAACCATTGGCGTAGCTAGACATGAGCGGGCCTTATATCAAAATGTCTTGGGGGCCACTTTTTCGAAAATAAAAATGATCGTATTAATTGAACTTATTTGAAAGTGTTAAATTATTACAGATGCTGGGACCCCTGTAGCTTGGGGGCCCCGTATCATTGATACGGCGGTAGCTACGCCCTTGATCACAACACCTCATAGTCTTCAATAACTGCAGTAGAACATTTCTGATGAAATTTCAACAATTCCAGTAGTCCATCTTTGATCTGAGTTCCGCAACTTGCAGACCAGGAGCCAAAGGTACCAAGAGAGGAAAAGTGGTCATTTTCAACACCTACTATAAGCAGATTAGCGAACTATCTCCTTTATCTTGCTGTGTTTCTTAATAGCCGAACTCTGTTCTCCGGGCCACTTCTATTTGCCCCACCGTGTATTTTAAATATTTATGATGAATAACCCAAAATCATTTTAGATCTTCCCCAAATTTCTGTTTTAGTGAATTTTTATAATACCCGAAACTTCTAATTAAAAACTATAAAAAAAAGATAATTTAAATGGGATAGACTTATTTCCATTTAAAGCATAGTATAACCTTCTCTTTTCATTAAATTTTTTTTTTATCTTCAAACATAAAATTGACTAAAAACTATTTGAAAATGAGTATTATGCAAAAATATTTTTCTGTCTGTCAATTTAAATAATTATTGATTACCATTATGATTATATTAAATTAAGATAATATGTTTTTCTTCTTGTATTTTAAAATAGTAACGTGTATTTAAAGCTTAAGTTAACCCCTTAACTGCCGGTTAAAAGTTACGTGATTCGATCTCCAGTACCACCGTTTTTTCACAGTATGCGATGTATTGAGGGGGGGGGGGACAAAAGGCAACTAATGAACAAATTTCTCACTGAAATAAGTAAATACTTCGCAAACACTAGCAAGATCATTTTAATGCATTCCAAAGCCTTCAGATTAGTTGTAATAACAGCAGCGCAAAGAAAAGAATTGTATTTCGGAAAAACGTATATATATGTCCGGGGCTCTCACATAACCGGTTGAGTGAGACGGATATATATGCCGGGGGCAGTTAAGGGTTTAATTAAATATTAATAAATAAATGTTGAAAAAAATATAAAAAGTTTATTTATTTCAAATAAATATTAATAATTTTACTTTGCATAACTATTTATACAGATAGATTTATTCCTTTTATTAACATCATTGTCATTCATGTGACGTCAGAATACAAATGAATCAGTTCAAAATCGGCTTTAGGAATAGCGTATTATAACAGAGATACAGATCTTAATCCTTTACTGTTTCCAATTATTCGTTTGTATGAAATTTTCGAAAAGGTTTTCCGGGTTCTTCTATGAAACTCGGCATTTTCATACTTTGATTCATATTACCAATGCTAAAACTGAATTCAGTTGTTCAAAAAATAGGCAAAAAAAAAAGTTTTATCAAGTTAAGGAAAAAGGCTTTACCTATAGAATTTTTTTTATAACAATAGAGTAAAAATATTCCATACTTCTTTAAATGTACCTCTCAATTATAATCTTTTATTTGAGGTATTTTCAAAGCATACCATAACAAGAATTTTTAAAAAATTTAAGTCAATTCCTACTTAGGTCAATAAAGAAAAAAAATTTTATTAAATAGTTACAATTAATATAAATATTTATATACATATGACAGAATGACAATATTAAGTGACAAAATAAAAAGCGATTTCCCTTGCAGTTTTCCATTTTTCTTTCTATGTATGGTATTAGGCTACTTTTTTATGTTTGTTACTATTTATTCATTAATTCAATTTAATTATTCTAATAAAATAGTACAGTAAAAAAGAAAACACCTTCTCAAAAATCATGCCACCCCAGGTGGGATTCGAACCCACGACCTTTGTATTAGTAGTCCATTGCGCTAGGGACATAATGAATGATTTTCTTTTCCATATATGCTGTTTGACTATTATTTTTGTTACTATTTATTCATTTTTAATTTAATTAATGAATTAATATATATACAAGGGGTGATCAAATGAAAAGGTACGAAACGACATAAAAATGAAACAGTTAAATATTTGCATATTCCGCCAAGGGAGAATGTAGCGAGACATCTCGGGATGCCATTGGAGACTCTGACTGGGATCGGAGCATGCGCGGGTGCCCGCATGCGCAGGAGAGAGCAAAGGCTCTTATAAAAAGCGGCGTCCAAACGATGCGAGCACAGAAAAAGCATTCACACCGATGTGTACTGTGAGACACTTCGACGCCTACGCAGGTCCATCAAGAACAAAAGACCGGGGCTGCTCACGGAGGGTGTGGTTCTGATCCATGATAACGCGCGTCCACACGTCTCCAGAGTCACAGAAATGGAACTGGACAAATTCCAATGGGAGACGTTGGACCCTCCGTCCTACAGTCCGGACATGTCACCCTGCGATTTCCATGTGTTTGGTCCACTGAAGAAACACCTGAAAGGAAAGCGCTTCAACTCGGACGACGTACTCAAGGACACTGTGAAGGACTGGGTCTCGTCACAGCCACAGGAATTCTGGGAACAAGGAATCCCGCGGCTTGTTCATCAGTGGGATCGTTGTGCTCAGGCCTATGGTGTATATTTTGAATAAAGTCTATATTTGTACCCACCGTGTCGTTTCGTACCTTTTCATTTGATCACCCCTTGTATATATATATATATAGGGAGAGAGTGAACTAATGACAGGAATTGAAAAAATCAGAGATTCATAAGAAACCTTCAACACTAGTACTGCTCGACTTTTACACAATTTGTACTTAATACATTTCACACATTGTACTTCATTGTACCGAACTTTAAAAATTGATTTTTTATCAATGTGTACCGTCTTTTCATTGAAAAAAATCTGACAGTCAATAATGTGAACGAAATTTTCCTACTTCTAGGCAAATTGCTGATCATTAAACAGATTTTTGTGTGTGACTATCAATTCTCTTCCTATTAGTAAATATATGCTTCTTAAATGAAGAGCGATAGAGAAATGACACACAGTAATAATACGAATATCTTTATTAAAAATAGAGTGAAGCGCGTAATTATATTACACCTCGATAAATGCATAAAATATTTTGCTAATTAAGAAAGCCTTATCTATTGATATATTAATATCCTTACATAAAAAAAAATATTTTTTTTAAAAAAAGTTTTCCTACATTGAACATTTAAATTTTTGTTAAGTATTTCTGATATTATTACGTATGAAAATTGAGAATTTTTCAAATATTTTTACTGGTATATAAGCTATAGAAAAAATAACTGTACCTATTGCCTCTATCAAATATAATAAAGGGTATACTATATGTATAATAATTACGAAAAATAATAGTGGTAGATTTTTTTTAATGTGTGCTTTTATTTTTTATTATTTATTTATTTTTTTACTATACCTTGTTGAAATTGCTATGATTATACGATTAATTTTTCTCTTAGTTATTTATATATCTTATTTAGCAATTGTAGCCTTGAATTTTTATCAAGACCAAAATATAAATCAAATTGAGATTAAGTGAGTAAGGTACCGCTCGTTAAGAGTTAATTCATATAAATCATAAAAATTTTAAATACGGAAGAATTTTGTAAAAGTATATTAAAAAGTATCAAATCACATTTATCGTAAAAGGTACATAAATCAAAACTAATTAGTTACTAATTACGTTGTAAAAGCTTAATCAAAACTTTTAATGTGTTCCATTTTTTATAAATTTATATGATACAGTCAGTTTTCTTCTTCGTTAATTTATGTATGTAATAGTTAACTAAAATTTCTCTCGAGAGATTGTATTTCCTAATGACCTTGATTCCTCCAAGACTTCGCGTGGTAATTAAATTTTAGTTTACCCACCTGATAGGAAATAACAACAATTTTCCCTTAAAAACTGTCCCGCGTTAGCGTTCCTAAAACAAAATCTTTCACGTATCATCATTCATGTATTTCAATCATAAAAGTCTTTACCGGTGATTCATGGGATTCTAAAAGACAGCTTTTATGACAAACCTCATAAAAGCTGAGATCTCTAAAGCTGACAAAGAATGCTTTTGTGAAATGTCTAAGATGTTTGCGTGTCATTGTCCGAATGTATTTGTTTCGCTGTGCTTCATGGTGTCACTTTATGTTTGTGGAAAAAAAATGTGCATCTAAAAATACCAAGCCTTCTTATCCTTCCAACGATTGCAACAAATCAATAATTTCCACTCTAAAAATGTCTTAATTCGAGTGAAATCATCACATGTATTAAAAATATATGTGTTATCGAATCAAATATGTAATTTTTAATTTTTAAAATCGTTAAACACAAGGGGAGTGAGGCCTAAGATTAATGTAAAAATGTTGTTAAAAATGTTCAAGTTTCCCATTTAATCTATCCATAAAAATACCAACAACACATTAGATTTAGGCACTGGAAAATGTAGAAATTTTTGTGAGGCGTTAGATAAGCAAAACATCTGCGACTTTGTAGAGAAAAGAGGTCAAATATAAATAATCATAAGGTAAAAAACAATTTGCAACTTTTTTTTGAACATCAACTCGTGCACCCAAATTCGAATTGCGTATCGCTGTACATTCCAGCTTAGTCGCATAGGTTGAATGTATTTCTTTTCAATTAGCCATAATGCCAAAGAAAGACTTACCTAACAGCAGTTATGTCAGCAACTATAGTCCAATGATACGGTCATCATCACAATTTATGTCAGTCATGCTGTTGTTGTTTCTAATGCCACCTGTCTGATAGTGTCAGATCGAGGCCCACGAAATTAGTCAAGTGGGGAGGAAAATATTCTCCAGCCCCTGCACCCGTGGTTTCTGCTGTGGTTTTCCAAGTAACAGGGGTCCCAAGATGTATCAACATTCTGACACTTTGAAATACATTTCTTTTATTTATTTTCCAAAAAGGGCCAACAAGGAATTTTGATACTGAGCCCATTCAGGACCAGCTAAACCACAGTGGTTGTACACCTAAATAAGCCATGTATCCACATGAGGTTACAATGGAATTTTGCCCTATACATAGCATGCATCCACTAGTGCTGGGATGGGCATTAAGTCGAACGCGATGGATCGGTGGACCGCCAAGACATATTGGGGTGACCACTTTTACTAAGACCTAAAATGCGCATACAAAAAGAAGCAAATTTATGGAAAACCGACGTTAGCTTGACTGAACAATCGGCTTTTCACAAACGATGAGACTATGTTTTCTTAAGCAAACGATCCGATAAATGTGAAGATGAGACAGCCGAGGAAATGAATTTTTCCCCACACCCCGACTGAAGAGGAGAATAAATGTTGATGATCAGCTCTTCCCACGATAACGCGGGATTGGCTGTTGAGACATCCCACACCCACGGAATTGTATTCTCGAGTTGATTGTTCGGTTGAGTTGATAATGCGGGAATCGACAGTGAATAAATGTAAGTATATACATCGGTTTCAGATTCATCGGTTCAAGTATATTCTTTGCTCGCTGCATTGAATATGTTCATGTTCCATGATCTAGCAGTCGCTCATATTTGCTCAAGCATTCAACTTGACAATTTTGCATTACTTGTGTTTTTTATGTAAAAATAGTAACCTGTCATATTTAAAAAGACGGGTACAATGTCAAAAAAAGTGTTAAGAAAAGAAAACATGCAATTTTAATACAGAATGGTTACGCCTATGTTACTGGGGGGGGGGCGCAACAACGTAAAAACATCAAAAGTAGTCCATACCCTGGAAAAGTCCACCCACCCCTGCACTAGTGGTTACATGATACGCATGAGGTTAATAGTGTTCTTGAATTGTTAAAATAGGGGTGTAGAAATTATATAAATATTTCTGCTTTAATTTAAGCCCTCCATACTTTCACAGATCAAAAAATTAACCAAATATTCTTTGAAAACAATTCAAAATGTAATAACTATACAAAACGAATGAGTGAGTGGGTGTTTATCAACTTCGCTTTCTAAAGTTTTTTTTTCTTTAATGGGGTTGCGGATTGGTATCTCTACCTTTGCAGACCTAGTACATTCCCCAGGAGCTGGTATCACTTTTTTTAGTGCGGAACCATGCAGGCGATACCCATTGCCGCAAGTAATTTTGACACCCTAGTTTCCTCCCCAGAGGGAGGCACCTGAGCTCTGACTGACGATTTGAAATCAAACTAGGAATTAAATTTTGCCGAGAGCACCCAAGGCTGGCACTAAAGGGACATTTTACATGCCGCATAATCATACAATATGAACGCTGTCGATTTTTTAAATCATGGAAATCCACCAACTTGGGGGTACAAGGCCAGCGCCAAACCAACTACGCCACCCAGCTGACGTGCTTAAAAAACTAACAAGACGTATCTCTAGTTCCGTACACATTTAGATTGAGATACTATTTTAAATTACACAGACAAAGTGTAATAAATAACATACTACATTACACACATTAATACTAAACATACATGACGATCTAAACTATACAAAAATTTATTTAAAGTTTATCATTAGTCACATGGACACTATGATGAAATTGTCTTCTAGTTCCGTAAGACCTGATCCTTCGTCTTCGAATTCTCCAAGTTTCTTCTTCGGGCAATGGTACAACTTGTTCAGTTTTAAGATGTCCATCTTGGACATTTCATTCGCCCTGCCAATGATAACTTTTCCAACCGGCACTTTAGGTTCGATAGTCTTTTTGGAACGGTCGATGGCGAATTCTCTATCGTGATAATGCAGAACTGATCTGAAGTCATAAGGAAGACCGAAAGTTGTAACCCTGGAATCGGACATCTTACGGAAGTTGTTGATGGACGCTGAAATAATAGATGAAAAAAGATTTTAGCATAGAGCATGGATAATTTCCATTGTCTTATCAAATCCGTAATGTTTGTGAAGTTAATCAAATACCATTACATGTTTGCTATTATTACACGTGAAGTGTAATCAAAAATTCTTATTTATGTAACACGCATGATTTGTTAAAAATGCACATGTCATATATAGGTGTAATATACATGAAACTACATCATAAAATCTTATGCATATAATATATATATAACCTGAAGTGCCACTGAATTAGAGATAGAAATTGCTGTGCAAATAGTGTAGCACTACGCATCATTTATGCGCAAGTGAGGGCGCTGTGGTAATTGCATATTAAGCGCGTACTATGGTTGTTCTGAATTACTTGGAATTGCCAGTATGGGTAAACTGCTTGGTTTAGACGACTTCGATCACGGACAAATCGTAAATGCGCGACGCATGGGCCATTCAATTTCCGAAATCGTCAGATAGCTAGGACTTTCAAGGTCGACAGTGTCAAGTGTATACCAAGAATACATGGATGGTGGGCAAAAAACTAGCGATTGGTCAAACTGCAATGGACAATTAATCTTAACAGCGTGTGGTAAAAGAAGGCTCAGGCGTATTATACGTAGGCATCGAATCCAAACATAAGCTTAAATTACCACCCAGTTGAATGACGGTGCCAATGGTACAGTCAGTAAATGGATTGTGCAACGCTCACTTCACCGAATGGGTTTCGGGAGCCGTCGTCCTACGAGAGTATCATTGCTCAATGCTCGCCCTCGGGCTACACGTCTTACCTGGGCAAGATAGCACTGGAGTGTAGAGGACTTGAAACGAGTATCATGGAGTGATAAGTCTCGATTACGACTACTTAAGAGACTGAGAATATGGCGTCAGGTTCATGAAGCCATGGATCCTGCATGCCATGTTGGAACTGTACAAGACCATGGTGGTCTGGGGTGTTTTTTCGTGGCACTGTTTGGGATCTTTGGTGCATGTACCAACCTCCCTCAATGTGATTCGGGACCGTAGAATTGGTAGAATGGTGGTCACCTCCATCCATTTATACTGCTCTGTTATTCGCGCAGTAATGGAGTTTTCCAGAAAAACAACTGTACCTCTCACAAGTCCCGGTTGGTTACTGGCAGATTGGATGAGCATTTCTCTAACTTTTCTGTCATAAATTGGCCACCTAGAAACCCAGACTTAAATCCTATTGAGCATCTTTGAGATGTTTTGAAACAAGGCGTGAAAGGCCGTCACACTGCACCAACGATCCTTACTGAATTTTGGACAGCTTTAGCCAATATTTGCCAAGATATTCCGGTGGAATGTTTCCAGAAACTTGTTGAATATATGCTTCGTCGTGTGGCAGCCCGACTCGTTACTAGGTGGTATCCCTAATTCAGTGGCACTTCAGTATATATATATATATATATATATATATATATATACCGGGTGGGCAAAAAGTCGGTAAAAACTTTAAAAATTTATAAAACCCCTAAAATTAAACAAAATAAAAACGATTTGCAGGTTTAGCATCGATAAGTCACTTGATTTTTTTTTAAGATAAGAAAAAGAAATTCAAAAAACACCCGATACTTACATAAGTGAAAGAAAAGACTCGCAAATAACAGAAGTAACGTTACCAAATCATTTATTGCATTATGTGCTCCATATATACACCACCACAAAGGATGAGACTTTCCAAGCGTGTCACAAATCCAGCAACGGCAGAGTGCACACAGAATGTCCACTTGCATAAATGACAGCTCTCGGTGGATCGCATCTTTCAATTCCGACTGATTGGATGGACGGAATTAATACACACGGGAATTTTAATATCCCCACAGCCAAAAGTCTACTGGAGTCAGATCTGGAGACCGAAGAGGCCATGTAAACTTGCAACGGTTGCTAATGATTCTTAGACTTGGTCGTCCGGATCTTACACGGTCGTCGAGCGATCCAGTTTCGTCAAATCACTGAACAAGCTTTATGAGGCGTACTACTGTTGAAGGCCCTTTTGCAGTCTTCACATTTTTCTGAAGTCGGAATTTACGCAGTGCAAAAGTCGCTGATTCCTTGTTCATGAAAAACAGCTTCGCCAATAAAGCTTTGTCTTTCTCGTTCAGCATCCTTGTTCACTTAGTTGGCATGCAATGGAGAATTAGATCTGGATCAAGAGCATTAGCATTTGTAATCGCCTGTCTCATTTGTATATTTTCAACTCAGTCGTTTGTACGAGCGCCATCTGTCAGTAGTTTTTTTTACCTTAAGAAAATCCCGACATTTACCGATGCTAAACCTGCAAACTGTTTTTATTTTGTTTAATTTCCCGGGTTTTATAAACTTTTCAAGTTTACACAGACTTTTTGCCCATCCGGTATATATATATACAGTCGACTCTCGATAATTCGAAGTTGGAAGGACCAAGGAAAAACTTCGAATTATCAAGAGGGTAGAAAAATTCCCAAAATACACGAAGAGAAATTTTTTTTTCTAACACATTTAAATTTGAAACTACGTAATAAAACAACAATTGTACATATGTATAAAATTATTTTAAAGTATTTTTAAAGAGTACATATTATACAGAAGTTAAAAGTCCTGTATTAAAAGAATGAATTCAATACATGCATGCACAATCCTACGCGCATCTCTTCTTCCCAATAGCGGACCATATTTTCTGAACACAATGTGTAGCAAGGCCACATGTTAAACGAAAAATATGGACGGCTGACAACAGGTGTGGCTTGTCTATCGTCCACTTGAAGAAGAAAGCAATAGAATTGTCTTTTCACCTGAGGAACTAGAAAACATAAAGAAGGGGTAGAAGACAGATGGTCATCAAAGGGGCTATGTTTCAGGGAAGACGCACAGAGACAAAACAACGCAAAACTTGTAAGCTCCAACCTATGTGCTGCAGGACTGTACATGATAGCGAGTGTTCTAATTGTCAAGAACTTTATAAGATAATTTCGAGATATCGCGTGTTGTAGTCTGGTAAGCCACAGAATTTACTTCGAAATACTGAGTGTACCAAAACGTATTGTTTTGTTCGAAATATCAAGAGTTTTTCTAGGGGCTGAGCATATACTTCGAGTTATCGAGAGGTTCATATTATCGAAGGATTGAATTAGCATGAGTCGACTGTATATATATTCAGTTCCATACAGTGCCGGTTTGTCCATTGGGTGCTAGGGGCGGGCACCCAAGGGCTTTGATAAGCTGGACTTAACCAGATCTTCTGGTTATAAATTTCGATCCGTCACTGCCAAGAGGTCTTCTACTCGTAATGAGCATAAATCGACAATGGTTCCATATATAAAAGAGAATAAACCAATATTTAAAACTTCACACACACATCAATATTCTTTTTTTAAAATAACCCACTTTAGGAGTACCAGGGTCTGGAAACACTCAGATCTCTAATTTTTATTAGAGCGTCCAAAATTCAAAATACATACCGAGTAATTTTAATGGGCCTATGTATAATATATACACAGTTTATATATACTTTAAACTATTCAAAACTTTTTTTACCTTTTAAAAAAATTTTCGCGTTACTTAACTAAGTAAAAATTTAAAATATAATACTTTCAAATTTTTTTTATTTATATTTGAAAACATAAAATAAAGAATCGTACACACGTATTTTTAAACTGAACTCTTAGAGAAAAAATTAACCTCTCCGTGTTTTTTTTTCTGAAAAAAAAACTACCTAATTATTTGTTATATATTAATTTTTTTTAAATGAATATGAAGAGGAGGAGAAAAAGAAAAGCATTCACACTAAAATAAACTATTTTAAAATTTTGAAACTTTTTAACAATATTTAAATTGAAATGTGCCTTTCGAATGCAAAAAAAATAGTTATTAGAAAAATAAATATATTTAAATAAGTGAAAAAAATGAGTCCATTGAAAAGTATTCAATTTCTGGAGACAATAAAGACACTACGTATTTATTAGATCAGAACAGTTATTCTAATCTAATAAATTTTTTTGATAAGTTTAATAAATGTTTTCTTTTTTCAATGAAAAATTATTTTTCGCAATTTTTTTTTATTCCTCGTCCCTTTGAATTTAACTTCCCAATCACTACTGAAAATATATATGTCCAATTCCATGTCTTAATAATTTCGTGATTTATTTCCTGTTATATATATATATTTATTAGAATTTTTTTAAAAAAAATATCAAACACTTTTCCGTTAAATATACTGATTTTAATTCTTGTTTCATTTCATAACTTGCTTCTTATTTAATGATTTCTATATGCATAGCTAAATCTGGCTTAAAGTTCAATTTCAAGTCTTCACATAAAATTAAAATAATTCAGATGTATTAGAGGTGTATATATTGGAAATTTTACAATAACAGTTTCAAAAATAATGTCTTTAATTTCGGTAAAAAGTTCCTTTCAATATTAACAAAGGGTTTCCTATTATGTATATGGACAGAGATATTTAATTGTAGATATTTCTTAAATTCTTTTACTAAACTTCCAATCGCGTTTCCTACAAGCATCTGATTCAATCACTTGATAATGAGTCTTATAACAAAACCATTGGGAGGTTTTTTTTATAAAAAAAATTACTTAGGAAAACTGCTTTATCTTCTCTGAATTACACTTTCTGCAAACATTTATTTGTATAAAGTAAGAAATAATATAAATGAAGGAAATAAAACAACTTTTAGGGGAAACACATAAAAAATAAAACAGCCATTCATTTCAAAACATTGTAGAGTGTATAAAGAGCCTCCATAATATATCTTTACTATGTTATATATCTTTCTTTTTTATTCAATGCAAAGGAGAAGCCGAGACATTGACCGCAAGAGAATGGTAGACCCCAAGATTTTTTAATGTTGCCTTACAAAATGTTCAAGACAAAATTACCTTCAAGTAACACTACTGCACCGTGTATTATAAATATTCTATGAGCGACGTTTTTCTTTTACATATACTGTCGGACCCCAACTTAAAGAAATTAATCGAGACCGAACATTTTGTTCGTTAAATCGGGGTTATTCGTTATATCGGGGTTCAAACAAAACACAAATTTTTTGCACTTACCTTTTGGAAATTCTATAATACGCAACTACTCAAAAAATATCTAGAGTTATAAATTACACGCTTTTTATTCAACAGCTGAAAATACTGAAAATAAATTATTACGCACCAGTTAATTGGAAATTTTAAAATATTGACTAACAGTTGTTTGAAAATCTTGTTGATTCCTGAGTTCTTTTGTCGACTTCTTTCAGAAAAGAAAATACTGCGTCATTTACATCCTGTTTTCGCAGATTCCGAACAATGTAAATAATTAGAAAATGTAACAGTTTAAATAAGAGTTTCATTGTCATATTTTGCATCAGAATCGCTATTCATTGGCTCCAACAAATCAACAGTTTCCTTAATTTCTATTACATGATTAGGCAGTCCGTCGTCAAAACGTAATATAACCATCAAAATATCCTTTGCGTTATGAAAAAGAAGTTTCCTGTCCTATTCAAAACTCACACCATAGGTTACTCATGATTCATCTGCACCTACTTCGCGCCCTTTACTGTCGAAATTGGCTAATTACAAGACAAATCTTCTTTCCGTTCCGGACAAAAAAAATGTTAACTTTAAAAAATCAATTTTCTCTAACAGAAATAAATAAAAATAATTTTTCGGATATTGAAATAATTCTTCAATTCAGGGTTTATTACTCGTAAAATAGGGGTATTTACCTTCATTTTTATCGGAGAAAGAAAAAAATATTAATTAAATAGAGAAATTCGTTAAATAGGGGTTCGTTAAATCGGAATCCGACTGTATATATATATATATAATTTTCTAGAGATTTTGTGCTAGGATCTGATAGCTTGGACTCTAGCTACAAAGGATATGCGAGAAAAACAATTACATTGAATATAAAAATTAGAAAAAAAAACATTAATAAAATAAAAACCATACTTGAGAAAATTGATTTGAAAAACTATTTATTTTTAATTAAATTTTACTAACCATTATTCAAAATAATTAGACATAAATGTAATAGATCCTTTATTTCTCTCCCTCTATTTATATATGTTACCGGCAAAGTATGAAATCCGGTATTCTATAGAATGCCTAAGCATTCTATGGAATACTGGAGTTACCGCATTCTATAGAATACCATTATATAGATTGTCTGGGCATTCTATATAATGTTTAAAACTAGCCGGCAATGTATGAAATGATTCGTATTTCACACATGAACCTTATCAGAATCTTCATTCATACTTTTCCAAATTGTAATTATTGTCCCTACAAGCTGCAAGAAGCTCCTGAAATATTTCAAAATCTTAAGGTCAGCCACATACGAAAATATATCTTTAGTTACATACACAAGGTATCCTAGGAATGTAATGCAAAAATTTGCAAAAATTTGGTTTTCTCTTATCTTAACGAAACAAATGTACGATAGTTTTATAATTATAATTTTATTTAAAGTAAAAAAAAAAAGAATTTGCCTATTAGAGTTCATAAATATTTTCCCTGCAAAACTTTGAATCATTTTAGTACTATTCGTTCTTTGAAATCTAAGGTTTCCTTAACAAAATGTGAAATATATATATATACATATTACCAAAATAAAATCCTTTGCAGTACTCGCTCTAGTTATAAATTTGCAAGAAAGCGGAAAAATTTGTAATATTTTCATATTTTTAAGCAACATAGAGCTACCTACCTTCCTTTATATTATCGTTGAATATGGTAACATATTCATCCCTATCCGGGCGAGTGTGCTCATGGAAAAAACCAAGAACGTGCAACAGCTCGTGCAGAACCCTTGCCACCCAGATACAACCGTATCCCAGAGTGAGTTTGGACTTGCGACCGATGTATCCCACGACTGCTCGACATCTATGGGAACAGAAGGGGGAAAACATTTCCAATTAATTACTTACAGAGTATTTCAGAACTCATTTCAGTAATATTAAGGAGTAATAAAGCCCATTGTAACAAATAAAAATTCTTTGTGTAATATTTTATTGTAAATGAGGCATAGAAGGAAAAACACGAGAGGGTACACATGAAAGGACACAAATTGTTTATTAGCAGTATATTGACAAATGTATTCTCCAGCAATGTTAACAACTTGCTGAAAGCTCGCTATGCTGAAGTACTTGTTGAAAATATAACCATTCAACATTTATAAGCCAGGGATCCAGGGGCGTAGCTACCCTCATATCGGCCGTATCAATGATATGGGGCCCCCAAGCTACAGGGTTCCCAACATGTGTAACTACAGTCCGACTAACGAGGTTCCCAATTCTAAAAAAGGCCCCCGAAGGAATTTTGATACAGGGCCTCCTCAGAGCTAGCTACGCCAGTGGCCTTTATATATGCGGACCTAGTTGATTCTGCTGGTAACCACATCACATATGTCCATTAAGACTTTACGTGCGTGAGTAATACTTAACATTTTTGAAACTGAATTCTAAGCATTTCATCAATACTATCAATCATTTGTTCAGAATATATTGTAAGCATTATTGTGAAAAAACACTTGTCAATACGGCATAAGCAACACTACTTCTTTTCATGTCTATTTTTATTTGTCCTTTTGCTTTTGTGGCACCCCTACACTCCCATAAAAAAAATGTTTATTGCAGCATATCCTGCAACCTGTTACATTTTATTTTATGAATTAAGATTCACTTTCCAGTATATAACATTGTATAAATAACATTTGAGTTTATGTCCCCTGATAAGTTGTCTGTATGGCAACCTATGGCACGCGTACCATATTTGACACACGGTACAATACTCAGTCACACTCTACAAATTTGTCAGTTTTTGAGAGGATGGAAGTTGATAAATTTGAAATGGAGATTTTTCCATGAACATTTTTAAAATTATTAAAAGAAAAGTTTACGGAATTACGAAACAATCTGAAAGATAGCTTTAATGATGAATTGACATCTATTTTAAATTGTTGGATGTCATTGCTAAAGAAGTTTAATTGCTTGAAGAAAATTGCATGTAATCTGCTTTCCGCTGTTGGTGGTACATATCAGTTGGAACAAATCTTTTCTCAGATTAAAACTATTTGAGTCCTTAAGGAAGTTGTTTAAGGAAATACAGTACCCTAAAAATCATTAAACTGTCGAAAAGTCTTATTGGCTTATTTGATACCTCAAATCTTTATAAACATGCCTGACAAATTTCAAAGCTTTACCTGCATTGTTTATCGAGCTATGGAGCAATATTTGATGCTGTACAGCAACTACCACGACCACATTTCAGATTATCTGCTAGAAAAGAGCCTAATAAAAAATGAATTAATTATTTTTCTACCACACGTAATTACACGCGCACTGATATTACATATGCAGTAGCAAATCATTTCAAGAAAGAATTGTGCAATTCATGCAAAACTTCTAGTTTGTGAGCTGTTTATTGAAGAGCAAATGGATTTGGTCAAGATTTAAAAGTTGTGCGCGCTTTTTATGATATTATTATGAATGAAATTAAAACTTCAAAACGGATTCTCCCAATGCACAAATACTAAATCTCATTTTGATAACTCAGATAATTAAAAACCTAATTTGCAAGAATAGAAAAACTCTCCCATTTTTATATATTTGTTTTTGGTGAAGTATATATATATATATATATATATATATATATTATATATATATATAAATATATATATATATATATATATATATATATAATCAAAATTTCTCTACAAGAGAGAGATGAATTAACATGATTAATACTTAACAGAATTGCAATTGCAAGATAACCAGACAACATAATTTAAAAGGAGATATGAAAAATTGAAATAACAGAGTTAAATATAAAAATATAAATACATTGATATAATAATAAAAATGTTGAATTTCACACACATGGGATATATATATATATCCCATGTGTGTGAAATTCAGCATTTTTATTATTAAAATATTTTAAGATATTTATTTAAACAATTGCATATATGCAGTTCCTAGATTTTGATATAAATTGTTATTAGATTTTGCTTTCATTTGTGCACAATATTTAACATGCGAAGGCTTTTAAAATCATGGAAATAAAGAATAAAGGCATAAACATCTTTTGTACATGGAATTAGTTCTGAAGTGTATGTAGTTATTTTTTTTATAATTATTAAGATAAAGTTTTATGAAATATTGATCTTTCATTCGTTTTCTTTTTTATATTCATTATGGCAGTATACTGTTTGATTGTTCTGCATTTGTGCAATTTTTTATGGTAAGCAGTTTTAAATAAGCTAATTAACATTTCATAAAAGTTTCAGACTATTCGATGATTATTATATCATGCTAATCATGAAATGAAAACTTCAAACTCGTTTTTCTCCATGTTGAGTTTTTGTACATATACTGTTATTCAAAACCCTAAGGCTTTTTTGATAATCGAAGCATGGGTTTGAACTTTTTATACATGTTCTGAAATGTATGTTTTGTAAAATTGTGCATAGAATTAGCTCTAACATGTTTAGTACTTTTTCTAAAAAAATTCCAATGTCAAAATTAATGTTTTTTTGAGAATTTTTTTGTGGCTTAACTATAAAAAAATTAATAAAAAATTAAAGAGCAGTAGCAGAAAAAAAACCCATGCACAGTTTTATGTAGTATATTATAAGGTACTTGGGAAAAATTTGAAAGAAAAGAAACATTTTTAAAAAAGCCTTAGGAATTTAAAAAATGTTTAAAAAGTTCAAAAAATTAAAATAATTTACAAACATTTTGCAACACATTAAAAATTTTTTGTATGGTATTATTATTAAATATTAACTTATATAAAATATAATTAAAACCAAATATCAAATATTAAAAATTAAAAAAAACTGTGAAGATGGTACTATATTGCCTTAACAACCAAATGTTCAGAATCGCGTCAAATTGAAAGCCCCAAATTAGACCTTCAATATTGCAATATGATGCAGAGCCATGCAAAGTTCCTATTAAAATGTTTATTTTTTTTTTATTTCTCTATATTGTTGTTGTTGTTGTTGTCGTGTATGACAAAGTGCAAAGGTGGTAATAACAAAACAAAGATATAGTCAAATATTGCTAAAGGCGTGAATCACTGCCGTGGCAACATCCATGGCACGATCCGAGTATAGGATGTTCATGCTGTAGTCATTGTCTATTTTAAAAAGGGCACCAACAATGGAAGGACAGCTAAAAAGGTGTTTGGGATCCAGCTGCGGACCTGGACAGTGCCTGCATTCCATATATGATCTGAACCCATCGGGCAGAATCTTCATGACCTTAAAATGTTTTGCCTTTGTCTGGTTATAGTTGCCTCGGCTATAATTTAATTCTGGCAGCGAGAATTTCTTTCGTGGGTTTGAGCATAGCTTTTGTTTTGCGACTGCGTTGGCATCAAAGACCGTAGTAGATGAA
Source organism: Trichonephila clavata (assembly GCA_019973975.1). Taxonomy (NCBI): domain Eukaryota; kingdom Metazoa; phylum Arthropoda; class Arachnida; order Araneae; family Nephilidae; genus Trichonephila; species Trichonephila clavata. Next base: position 25,999 of record BMAO01032176.1, read on the forward strand.
GTTACAGGTTTAAGTGTTATATATATATATATAATATAATATATATATATACTAGCTGTTACCCGCCCGCTTCGCTGGGTATTTCATGATGTTTTATAAATTTTTACTGCTTATATATATGTATGAATTATTGATATCTAAGTCCTAGCATTAAGAATTCGATTGAATTCAAAAATATGTAAGAAAATATACAGGTGTAACTGTCACCTGTTGTAAAAAAAAGGGGGGCAGAACTCATCTAATTTGTATTTCTAAAATCTCTAAAATTGAAGCATAGAATGATGTTTGTTCTTTCGTAACTCAAAAACCAAGTGGATTCCCGCAAAACCAATTTTCGGTGGATCTCTACTCCGTAAATTGAACATGCAAGCTAAATTTCAAGTCTAAATCTAACAGAAAAAAGCAAAAGTTTTACTATAAATATCCCGTAATCCGTTGAGAGCCGTTTTCCAAAATTACCGCTCTTAGCGGATTTCAATTCAACAGAAGAAAAATGCAAACCAAATTTCATTATTATAGTCCTTGTAGCTCGAAAAAAGTAATTTTTTTTTGTCAATACGTCCCAGTAACCCCTGCAACCCCCCAGAACTTGATTTGCTTAAAATTTATTCTTAGTGGATCCCTATTCAACAAAAGAAACATGCTTAACAAATTTCAAGTATATGGGTCTAACAATTAAAAACAGGAATTTTTTTCTGTAACTCCTCTTGACCCCTCGCAAACATCTTTAGGGGTCAATTTTCATTTTACTCTTTGTTAGAGGAACTCTATTTCATGAAAGGAACATGCCTACCAATTTTCAAGCAGGATGATCAAGTAGTTTAAAAATGGAAATATTTATCGATTACGCCTCTTAATCTCCCGAAATTAAACTTGGTAGTTGATATTCGCGAAACCCATTTTGTAGCGGTTCTCTACTTTATGAAAGGAATCTGCTTATCAAATTTCAAGACTGTACGTCTAACAGTTTAAAAATGGGATAATTGTCTATAACGCCACTTGAGCCCCCGCAACGCCACTTCTGGATCTGTTTTCACAAAACCCATTTTGTAGGGAATAGCA